>BQNB010138729.1:0-17662 GCA_026074375.1 Tanacetum coccineum
ACTTATAATGATAAAATTTTAAGAAGCAAGTTCAGATTCGATATATTGTTGGTATGCATAAGGAAAGTCAGTGATTTTTATATATAGAATTAAAATATGGCCCCAAACTTTTTCCTTTCCATATATACCATAAACTCAACTGAATAGTTCAATAGGCTGAAGGAGGTTGTCAAATCAAGCTCACTCCCAAGTCGCATTTCAATGTCATATTTCCAGAAGTAAGCCGAAAAGTATGAAAATCCCAAAAAGTATCAAAATAAGCCGAAAACATAATAAGCCATAAGCCCGCTATATAGGCCGAAACAAACACCATAAATTTTTATGTATTTGGAGAAAAAAAGTATAGAAATTTATGGGTGATGCAGTCACTTGGTACCCTTCGAAAACCCTCAATTCGAAAAAACCCAATTCAAATAAAACCCTAATTCAAAAAAACAATAATTCGAAAAAAAATCCCTAATTCAAACTAATAATTAACATGAATTTGTATGAATAAAACGTACCGGGCTTTCATCTTTATCCATGATTTGTTGAAAATTCACAAAACCCCGATATGCGTTTCTTTGAAAAATCACAAAACCGTTTGCGGGTTTCTTCTCTATTCGCAAGATTAAAATACTTTGTGGGATTTGAAAGAAGCTAATCTTGCGAAATTTGGTTGATAATTTAAATATGTAAAATTTTGGATATGTATGTGATTATTTGCGAATTTTGGTTGTGGGGTTTGTTTGTGAAGTCTATAGCACAAGAGCTATGTAAAAGAAGAGAGTAAAAAAGAATATCGAAATTTTTTGATATTTTTATCAATTTCGCAGGGGTGTCAAAAGTTGTGAATTTTATGGGTATTTTGGATTTTTAGGAAAAAAAATGAGTATTTTATGAAGTAGGTTTGAAAATTTTAGTTTTTGGGTGTGTTTGGATGGAGGCTTGTAGGGGCTTATTGGGGCTTGGGCTTTTAAAATAAGCCGGCTTATAAAATAAGCCGGCTTATAAAATAAGCCTCGTTTGTCACGCGGGCTTATAAAGTTATAAGCCTCTATAAGCCCCAGCCCCATAAAAAGGGCTAAATTTTTTAGCCCGGGGCTTATGAACCAAAAATTACTTATATACCCCTAAAAATATCTAACATATACCAAAAATTTATTTAATTATGTCATTTTTAGTAATTTTACAATAATAAGCCCTAGCCCCAGCCCATTTACCAAACAAGTTTTAAAAAATACAAATTTTAATTTCAACTTATAATATAAGCCTCAGTCCCAGCCCCAGAACCCCAAACCCTATTTTGAATTTTTAGGGGAAAAAATGAGTATTTTATAAAGTTGGTTTGAAAATTTTAGTTTTTGTAATTATCCCTGTATAAAAACATGAAAAAGATTAATCACTTTTTAATTCCACATTTTTATTCTCATGTGCCCACAAACAAAGGAAAGTGCTCCTTCCTACCAAACATCGCCTAGTTTCCCGCAGACCCAAACAGACTATAAAATTTAAGTGTCTACGGCAATCAAACACTCCGTTAGTCTGATTTATAGACGAAAAGCAGATCGACAGTAACTTACGGTGACTATCTCCATTAACCTTTTTGCTGTATTTTTAATCCTATTATACAATATTTGTCCTTTCTTGTTTAATGTTCTGATTCTGTTAATATTATGTTTTAGGTTTCATTGTCATAATTCTTAGAATATAAATTTGTCATACCAACAAACAAACATGTTTCAGGTCGAAAAGGGAGGGCTTTACCTTCTTTGTAGGATTAGTCGGCCAAAATGTCGAAACATATTTTGCAACTTCACCCAAATTACTGTGGATTTCAATGACTTTTATCACATCGCCCGCTTACATTTCGTTTCCTGAAGGAGATTCCAGTTGCTTTACTTAGCTGATTGATAGTATACGACAACTGTGATCCAATACAATTTCTGTCCGACTAGTCACTAAATGAAATTTCATTCTCGTCACTGAAAATTTATTAACTCTCCTTGTTACCCATTAACACAACCCCTGTCTAGTTGCCTACTTTTATGTTTAACGTATTTGAAATGGTTGCATTGTGCAATGGTTTATGTGCGTTAATCTTGTCTTGACTCAGTTATTATATGGAACATTTTACTTAATTCAAAGGTATATTTGCAGGTCAATAGATTGTTTTGACAGGGTACGTATTGCTGTATAGTGTACACCTGTATAAAGGAAGATAGTGCTCGTTTTGTAAATTATAGATAAAATTCATAAGTTTCAAATAATAATTGGGGCTGAATTTATAAACAGAACTAGTTTTAGTTCACGCCTGTGGTCGATTTCATATGTTTAATTTACACATAATGTTACATGCCAGGAATGAAGCTTCTGCTCTATGTTAAATGCTTGAAACTCATCATGTAAATGGTTCACTTGGATTTATTACTTCCGCAAAATATTTATCTTCAAAGCACACACACCTGTGTTTTATTATTCTATTCGCTTGGTTTTTACCGATTTTCAACTGTTAGTCAGGTTTGTTAGGAAGTCATATAGAAAATATATATACATAAACTACTTCAAGTTCACATATATATACAAGGTACCATTCGGTGTTGCACGTTATGAATATCTGCAAGAATTAGACTTCAGTTCTGCCTCTTAAGTGCATTTTTCCCACTATTCTGACCTTATAGGCTGTCCTGCGGTTTCGTTTGAGCTGTTTTCGGCTCTTTCAAAGACTAAAAAATACAGGCGATGATATTAAGAAAACCTTTTAGAATAGGTTGCCCCAAGATGTAATACGCTGCTACCTACAATCTTCAGGACTATAAATAAGCCTTCTTGAGCTTAAGCATATTCCATTTTTGGCTTTTTGTACCCTCATGGTAATTGCTTTGACACGTTGATATTGAACTGCTCGGAATGATAGGCTAGATTAGAATCAATCACTGTAACATATGCTCATCTTTGTTTTAGTTTTCGTGTGTCATTGTTGAAATCTGTTTATGTTGTTAATATCTATGTCAACACATTTTGTACATAACCTAGTTAGTCTTTAATCTTGGTTTTGGGTGTTGGGAGAAAAAAATCAGTCTATGACGTTGAGATCAGCATGTCGATCATGATGAATTTCTATGTAATAACTGGCATATATCAAATAAAATGAAGACAAATCTTTTGTAAATATCTTTATGAATGTTAGGGTGATAAGCATTGGAAGCACCTGGAGGATTGGGTAAAAAAAACGTTGCTGTACTATGGGCAATTCATTGCTAAAGTAAAACTTGTATTTTAACAAGCAACCGGATTTCACGAAAAAAAAATGTTTGGAATGATTCATGTCTTGCCACTCTCTTAAGTGTGTTGAAATCCATTCGTAAGGGTTACGTTCTCTCCTTGTTCTTGGATCCACTATGAGTATTGGGGATTATGTTAAAGGACTGTGAAAGGTAATTACTTATTTGCAATCCATAGGACACCCTTATTTTTGGAAAGATTTTCACGCATCTTTTAATGGAACAAGTTTCCATTAGTATTTGCAATACAAATTGCTGTGCATTAATATAGGAGGAACTAAGTTACCACTTGAAATCTCTGTTTAGGAATCTGTATGGCATTTGCAGTTAAATGATTATAGTGCATATTGCTAGCCTCTTATACGTACAATTCATTTGAAGGCCACTCAAATTGACAATTTTAGTGGACATAGACATTACTCCCCTACCATCCCCAAATAGCACAACTTAAAATCTGGAAGGAACTCCAGATACAAGTCCTTGTAGGTTATGCTGATTGAGAACTGCACAATTTAAGAGGATGGCAGTTTATATACTATTTAAAGTTGAGTAAAACATCATATTTGTGTTAATGACAAAATTAAAAATGACTTTCTTTGGCACAAAACAATAAATTAAGCGGACATATTCAATAAATTACTATTGAAAGAGTGAACAAATTCGCTCCTTTTTCCTGCAAATATGGTAAGATGGCAGTGAATAACGTTTTACTTTGAAAATCAATACAGGTGAACCATTTGTTTGCAATTTATCAAGATCAAGTGGTGCTCACGTAGCGGTGTCCGACTCCCATAACCAAAATGGCCCCGGCTAAAAAGGGCAAAACTAAACGGCAGTTTATTTTATATTGATTTGTATTTTTTACAAACTTTAATATTTAATTGTAAATATGAACTTGATACGTTTATAAAGGACTATTTTTTTTTTTTGGGAGTGAGAGTTGTCTGTTTATATGCTCACATTGTTTTTACTGGAATGATGATGTTAATAATGGTATGCGGGAAAGCTACGGGAAACCCAAACGAACACATACAACGAACACATACATTCAAAGTGTTGTGAAATGAAATTACTAAGCGGGTAGAAAATTGCGTAAAGAGTTGAGTTAGTAAAATTTTTATTGCCGCCGCTATGCGCGGGGTAACCACACTTCAGTAATATTAAAGTTGAGTTTATTTCAATCCTATTTGTGTTAATTGACAAAATAATACATAAATGACTTTCTTTGGCACAAAACACCGATAGATAAGCGGACATATTACAATAAAATGTGCTAGTGATGATCATTGAGTGAAACAATTCAGCTTCATTTTTCTGCAAGATATATGGTAAGTTGGGCAGTGAATAACGTTTTACTTTGAAAATCAATACAGGTGAACCATTTGTTTGCAATTTATCAAGATCAAGTGGTGCTCACGTAGCGGTGTCCGACTCCCATAACCAAAATGGCCCCGGCTAAAAAGGGCAAAACTAAAGCTAAGTCAGCAGATGTAATACCTGCAACACCATCTAGTACCAAATTCCCTGCATGTATGCGGTTCATTCCCCCTTCATCTGTTGCTGTCACCATACATGCGAAGCCTGGCTCGAAAGTGGCCACCATCACAAGTATGTTATTTTTATATCTAGCAAATGGTTATTTATTTTCATGTGGACTACTATTTCTCTTTGAGGTCCTTCAAATCTATTTTCAAATTTAGATTTCGACGATGATGCTTTAGGAGTACAAATTGATGCACCAGCAAAGGATGGTGAAGCTAATGCTGCACTGCTTGATTACATAAGTTCGGTGAGCCCTTTTTCTTGACGTTGGAGTAAAGTTTTTGTATCACTACTATACCTTGTTGAGTATGTGTTTGTTTATTATGAAAGAGTAAGCAAATCCATTAACTTGTTACGCGACGTGTTATATTTGAAGAACGTAGATATTTGATGCAAGAGTGTTATGTCATGATATCAACATTTTTATTCAAGCTAACGTTTTTACATTTACAGATTAACAGTTAACCTTGAATTGATTACTATTATTATCGTGCTTAATTTTTTTTATAGGGTCTTGTTTTTATTAAATCTTGATTTTAGCGTTTGGTTTCAGATATGTTCTTGAACTTATCGAGGTTCTGGTGCTCCAACTATGCTCTCATTTTTCTGTATGTATGTACATTTTGGTTGCTAAACAAAAACTTCAAAACTTATATGGGAATAATAAGAGCTAATATCCTAATACCCTGAGTGCTTTAAGTTGATATGTGAAATTCGATGTACACGAAATTTGAATACAGAAGAGAGTCGAGCTTAACTAACAAAACATAATGTTTCATATGTAAAGTTTATATACAGTTTTTGCAAAATTTGGAGAAAATGAGTAATTAGATCTAACACAATAAGCATTCTATCGCAAACAACTTGGTTGATTAAAACTGAAACCTTGTAAAAGCTTTATGCAAAGTGAGAATACAATAGAAATAAATATAGCTTATAGCGTTCTAGTGTGACCTCTTAATGATGCTCAAGACAGTGGATGCAAACACCTCTGGCTTAAGCAGATTAAGGCACAGCTCATATTGCATTAAGCAGATTTGTATGGACGAAAAATTATAAGACAGTCGATGCAAACCCTGTTTCAACATAGTCTTGACTTCGATCAAAATATGGGATTAGATAGTTTAGGTGATGACTTGATGCATTATCAGTATCATTCTTTGTAATATTTCGGCATGCTTTGCGAGACGCCTTGTGCATTGTACGGACATATATGCATGACTGCATACCGCTTTTCTTCTGATTTTGAATATCTGTAATGCGGAACATTCGAATTTGCATGTACTAAGCGGCTTGTTGACTCATACTTTGTGCTCACATCACACTTGAATTAACATTGATGGAACTTTTATATGGTTTTAGTTTTTTTTCTCATCCATTTCTCAGTACTTTGTTTCTTTGTATTTTTGTTCCCATAAATAGGTTTTAGGGGTTAAAAAGAGGCAAGTGTCATTGGGTGCTGGCTCAAAATCAAGGGACAAGGTTCTGATAGTTGAAGGGATGTCACTAGAGACTGTCTACAATGCTTTGGATAGAGGATTACATAATTCTTGATGCATAAACATGAGTCATGACTAAAGGTTCGGTTCCTCATATAATTACTAACTTCCGGAAATATGAGTGTCTTAACCAATTTTAAAAAAATACAAACTCCTGCTAGCTGGTTAGTCTGCCCTCTAACTGTAATATGGATGTTGTTTTGATGCTTGGCTCAGTACCCAACATCGGTTTGAGTATATATTACTAGAGTCATGAAAATTAATTTCTTATGAAACATCACTTGCATTACATGTCATTGTAGTTGGATCACAGGGAAAACCTATAGTAAATCTTTATAGGTGGCAAGACTAACGGCGGGAATGGGTTGGCTTGCCACAATAATTCTGTCAAAATATATATTTTTTGAGTGTCAAATATGAGTAATTACTATACAAGTCAAATTGTATCAACACTTGTTTGAAATGATTTAGGATGCTTTATGCACTAAATATTCACTTAGGCCAACTTTCAGCCCAGTCCCTTCAACCTATTCGTAAGTAAATATGTCTTGCAGTCTTGTGATTCTAGCTTGCTAGCTTTATGGGTAATGTTTGCTCTTATTTTCTCCAGACTCCAAAAACACGCCACCTTGGCACACACCATTGTTGAGATCGAGCTCTGCAATGTTGTGGTGAGTTCGATACCAAGTCGTATGGTATCTCTCGAGGTATAATGAAAGAAAATATGTAAGGTTTTGCAAGTTTTCAAGCTGCAACGTAAAAGTTTCTGTTAGTTTATCGTATCTGTAAACAATTGGTCTTAGTAAGATGAACTCGTCACTGTGGAATATTTTTTCACAAAAGTTGTGATGTTTAGACATTTACAAATTGGACAAAAACAAAAAGTTGCTAATAATATTTACAACCGATGTCTTGATTTATATGAATAACTCGTATTTTTTTTAATACATATGGAATATCTGAGTATTACCCTGGCGAACATAATTACTCCACGGCCACCTTTGTTTCATCTTTTCCGGATATTTTTTATTGAAAGATCTTGGAAAAATACGCCAGTTTTTGGGGTTTGTAGTTATAAACGTTTATGCCAGTCTATTTTTTTTCTCACGATTTTCATATTTACAACCATATCCGAGTCCTGGTTGATGGTCCATGTGCTGATGATACTTCTTGTGCCTTTCGTAATATCATACATGTCCACTTTGCGATCTTCAAGGGCTATTTCTTGAACCCAACTCTTAACAAAACCACACTGTTGAGCTCCTTGATTGCATTCTTCGTTAGATTGGGATTGTTTTGCCCATTCCATGGCTGTTGGCTGTATCAGTTGCACCTAAAGTACACCAAAAAGAAACATAAGTTGCAACATGATATTGAAAGTACAGATCAAAACAACTCATGAAACTTGAAGGGATGAAGTAAGGAGATGATGAGTGATAATTAGGGGGTGTTTGTTTCTGGGTTTTATGAGCTTATTTGATTTCGGCTTATTATAAGCCTCAGTTTTTGGGCTTATTTTGAGACTTGTGGGCTTATATAAGTTTATTACGACAGGATAAACTTATATAAGCTCATAAATCTCAAAATAAGTCGGAAAATTAGGGCTTATGAAATATAAGCCGAAATCAAATAAGCTCATAAGTCCACATATAAGCCGAAACAAACACACCTTTAATGGATTTCAACTTTTCAAGCGAGTATTTTTTATAAGAGCATCACCAATGTACTAATCAAATGAATTTTTTAACTCATTTTCAACCCATACAATGCTAGAAACATATTATCAAACTATTCTTAAGAGTTACCCACTCACACATTATTACCTTTTAATAGTTGTTTATTCACCTATAACCCTTTATCAATGCATTAACCTATTTTTAAGTCATTTTCAAAACATGAATTAAAAATCATAATTAAGAGGATATAGCATTTTTTTTAAACAATGTTTTTGTTTATACATTTGTGACACTTTGTGAAAATGATCAAAGGTTAAGGAAATATTATATTGAATAAGGATAAGGATTCTCTCATGTTTAAAATGAACATGAAGGTAATGTTGAGTTCGTTGTGAAGGGGAAAAGAAAAGTGTGTCATCATTGTGACACTTTTATTTTATTTAAAATCAAGTGTTCACTCACACTAATTTGAACATGACCCCTCATAGAAGAAAAGTCGATGAGAACGAGTATCTTCGCTCCGTTGCGAGGTTTTACGTGAAATTTTTTTACGTTATTCTAATATTTTATTCAAATCACTTTTAGTTTTTACTCATACAACATTTTAAATATAAATTATAAGTAATAAACTAATAATATCAGTTTATCTGACAAATAGATAAAAAGTTACTTTTTTAAAAATCTCGCTAATTTAGTTGTACTTAAAATTAAGAGTAAACTGTAAAATTCATCCCTTTGGTTTACACTTTCTGAGATGTTACATCCATGTCGAAACTATTGGCACCTTACACCCTTTGTTAGCCAAACGCTAGACGTAATACATCCCTGAGGACGAACGATACAAATATTTTTCCGTTATCTTCTAACGAGGGATGTATTTTGCAGTTTACTTTTATATTTTACCTTTATTTTGACTTTTATTATTATTATTATTTCCTTTTTTTTACGTTTTTGTACGTTGTTTTTCCGTTTTTATACGTGTTTATCCGTATTTATTATCCGTTTTTTTGTACCTTTTTTTTCGTTTTTGTCCCTTTTCATACATTTTCATGTGTACAAAAATGTAAAAAAAATGTATCAAAAAGTATAAAAACATATGAAAACGTACAAAAATGGAAAAACAACGTACAAAAACGTAAAAACAGACAAAAACGTAGCAAAGGAAAAAAAATCTACAAAAACGTATAAAGACATACGAAAACGTATAAAAACGTACCAAAACGTAGAAAAACATAAAAAAGCGTATAAATGGTATAAAATGTATGAAAACGTACGAAGACGTACAAAAAAAAAACATACAAGACGGAAAAACTGATAAAAACGTATGAAAACGTTTAAAAACGTACAAACACGTACAAAAATGCATAAAATGTACCAACACTTATTTAAACCGATAAAACCGGATGAAAGCGTATGAAAACGTATAAAACGTACAAAAACATAAAAACACGTACGAAAACATACAAAAACGGAGAACAATAGACAAAAACGAAAAAAATGTACCAAACAGATAATAACGGATGAAAACGTACCAAATCGTACAAAAACGTATAAAAGGGTATACAAACGTACAAAAATGGCCAATAGTAGTAATAACAACAACAACAACAACAACAATAATAATAATAATAATAATAATAATAATAAAAGTGAAAATAAAAGTAAAGTATAAAAGTAAACTGCAAAATACATCCCTCGTTAGAAGATAACAGAAAAATATTTGCACCGTTCGTCATCGGGGATATATTATGTCTAACGTTTGGCTAACGAAGGATGTAAGGTGACAATAGTTTATGACAAAGATGTAAGGTCTCAGAAAGTGTAAACCACATGGATGTATTTTGCAGTTTACTCTAAAATTAATTAACTACACATATATAAATTTATAAGTATCAATGTAAAACTTATAAAGAAAAATACGAAAAAAGATTTGAAATCAGGAACGGTTTTTGCAATGTAAGGTAAATTACATGGACAATTTATGTAACTTTCATTTAGGATGTTTTCGTTAAGTGAGGTAACTTTCACATGTTAGTTAATAAGGCTCATCTATGTCAGCCCATTAGCCCGTTTAGCATTAGGGCAACGTTTATCTTTTATGTGTATTTATATCCTTCGTGTACATACATTTTACATCAAGTAGTACAATTGTTTGTTCTATGCTCGGTTTCTACATGGTATCCGAGCTCTAAGGTACAAACCGCGAGAGTAAAGTCATTCTCCGGTCGTCTACTAATTGTTGGCGATCCGGAGGGATCCTGTTTACTGTTAGTTGTTCGTTGTTGTAGAAATGTTTGAATCAATTCTTCTTGACTCAAAATCTGCTGCGAATTATTGTGGTTGTTTGTGTTAATATCTGAGTAAGTTACATCTGAAACACATATATCCGTTTAATTTAATATCTTGCTTGACTCAGATGTCGTCAACGATTTGTACTAAAAATGTTTGCGTTTTGATTAGATCATTAACTTGCGTTTTGATTGTAAACGATTTGTATTACTACGGCATGATGGCATTTTATTGGTGAATTGATTTATTGTGTCGGTGTAGTTGATTTCAATTTGGTAATATGGTCTTTGTTGTTTTACAAGTTTTGGTTTGTTTGTTTTTGGCTACGGCAATTGTAAAGGAATTATTTAGTGAATTAATGCGCAATTGAATGGCAAAGTTGTGTTACGAGGAATATTTTGTAGTTAAGAATTAGTAATTTGGTATTGTATCGGTACTGATAATCGATTTGAATTGGAAATTGGTTTTGTATTATTGATGACTATGTGGTTATGTGTTACGTTACGGCATCAACAACATGTTTTGGTTCCGCCTGGTTTCGCCTGATTTTGCCTGCATCGGATACTGTCTGGTCTTGCATCTGAATCTGCTCTGTCTCCCTGAATCTGTCTGTCTGCATATGTCTTCTTGAATATGTTCTTTGTCTACCTCTGTTTGGATATGCATGAATATGTATCTATCTGCCCGAATCTGCTCTTCCTACCTTTGTTTGAATATGCTTTGTCTGCTTGAATATGCCTTGTCTGCATCTGTCTGTGTGCCTGAATCTGTCCGTCTGCCTGAATCTGCTCTCGTTTATCTTTGTATTTGTGTAATTCTATGCTTTGCACGTATCTGAATATGCACCTAGTTCTACTCTCGTTCATCTCCGTGTTTATGTTGCTTGCAATGAATTTGGTCCGTGTGTTTGAGACTTTACTGATGTCGCCTTATTACAGTTTGGATTGCATCGGATTGAGACTTCATCTAGCACCGTGTCTGCACTCTGGGACACTTTGCTTTTCGTTTGCTTTTCAGTTTTAGTTTAGTTTTTTTGACAAACTCTCAGGATTATGAGTTTGAGAGGGGATGTTAGTTAATAAGGCCCACATGTGTCGGCCCATTAGCCAGTCTAGCATTAGGGCAACATTTATTTTTTATGTGTATTTATATCCTTCGTGTACAGACATTTTATATCAAGTAGTACAATTGTTTGTTCTATGCTCGGTTTCTACATCACAAACTGTTTATGTATTTTTTTTCACTTCATAAACAATACCTAGATTTAGTTCAGGGACTATCTTTGTAATTGCAAATTAATTGCATGGATGTTTTCTCCGTTTTCTCTATAACTGTTTGCGTAATTAACTGTTAATCATGGGGACTATTTATGTAGTTTTTCCATAGAGACATTGAACGATAATTTCAAAATGTTAATATTTAAAATAAGTAACTTATTTGTTTGACCATATACAAAAAAATTGATTGCAAATTATCAATTTGAAATATATATATGAGATGTGAGAAAATAACTTAATAATTATACAAACCATCAAATACACAGTTTTAAAAATATACTAAATTGCAAAAGTCGTTGTTATGGTTTATCCAAATTGCACATGTAGTCCCACTAACTCTAAAAATGCAACCGCACTTCGCGTGGAATGCTTTCGGTCACTTTTCGTCCCTGACCAAAGACGAACTGACTAAAATACTCTCATCTAGTTAGAAGATTGTATTTAATCATTTCAATTTGGCCAGAGAAGCAAAGTAACCCAAAAATCTCTGATGAGGTGTCATTTTATATACTTTTTCGGGGTCATTTAACCCCCTAAATCATGCAAATATGCCCAAAATACGTGCTTAATCGTTTCTTTTTGTGTTTTAGCATTTGGAAAGCTTTTGGAGGAAATACACGTGACTTGGACTCAATTTGGGAAGAAACAGGACAAGATTGCAACTTTACACGAAGAAGCTCAAAGATGTGCGTACAGTATATAGAGACGGCGTCTGAATTCATAGCGACGCCATCTGAACTTGCAAGCGATGGCGTCAAGACCTTTGTGACGGCGTCAGAACGTAACCGCCTCAATGAAACCCTAGAAGATTCTACGAAGCGACGGCGTCAGGATTCTTGCGACGCCGTTGCGATCTATTTCCTATATATACACATTCGTTTTTAGGGTTTTAGTGTGGAACTTTTGGGAGACGAACCGTATACTTAGGGTTCGAGTTTAGCAGCTTTTAAGGTCGTTTTTAGGGTGTAAAAACCCTCTTGTATCAGCCTTATACTCATATTTTAACCAAGTGAAGTCTTTTATCTCTTAATCTTGCAATCTGTCTATGTGTTGTCTGATTAATTATTGTTCTTCGCTTCTCTTTAACATGCTAGGCTAGATATATCAGTGTTTACTTATGATTGCATGAAACTTAGTTTGTAGATCCTCTTAATATTGCTTCTTGTGATGGATGTGCGCGTTAGGCTCTAGACAACTGGCTATAAAATATTACATTAGCATAGACGTCTAGGGAAACGTGAGTGTGTAGAAAGGATATCATCGGTAACAGTCTTCATACTACCTTACCCCTAATATAGTTGATCCCTCTTAAGTGTTTTAATGCATGTAATGTACTCTTAGGGTCCTTGTAATAGTCTTCATACTACATTACTTGTGCGTTGCCTTAACGAAATATTACATAGACGGCGGATTCATGTAATTCGTTCATGACCTGGGAAATACTTACACAGATCATCACAAGTGTGACAAAGCAATATGATTTTTTTGGAAAGGCAACAAAGCAATAGGATTAGGAGAAGCAAACTAAGGATTAGTGCATGATTAAGTAAATACGTTTGTTTACCTATCGAGTTTTCACCAAATTTAGTTTAGATTTAATTTTAGTTTAATTAGTTTAAAACCAAAACTCACCCTCTTAAAACCAGAATTTTACTTGCTTTCTATATAATATAAAAATACAAAAATAATCTTCTTTCAATCCCTTAGATCTTAGTTAGATTTAGTTCGAGCCTTCACACGCTATTCCCCTAGAGAACGATAACAACCCCCGAGTTCTTGCTATATTACACTGCAACGATTAGGTACTATGCCTAGGGAGTTGTAAAACATGTTGCGTTTACAACGACTGCATCAATCTCCCACTACACTTCTTCGTAACTAATACCTACACATGCGATTTAGACAAATGACACGAAAGGTTTTTGCAATTTTACTCTTAACAAAAACGTTATAAATGATATATCTTTCGTTCCAAAAATGTGACATGTTGAAATATATGAACAACCACAAATGCCATGGTGGTAAGGTTTTTGTTTTTCTAACAAGAGGCTAAGGATTCCTTTTAACCAAGAAGCTTATTCATTGTTTCTAAGTCGAATAGATTTTTGATCAGCGGTTGCTTATTGGAAACCCCGAGTCTATTTCATAGTGATCGACTAATAAGTTTCATGAAAGGGTCAGAAGCAATCCCGAGTTAAGCTCGACTCAAAATTAACATATTCGGACGTCCGTTTATCTCGTATATTCAGGGAGTGTTTGTTAAGCTTAAATGTAAGCTTATGAGCTTATTTAATTTCGGCTTATATTTCATAAGCCCTAATTTTCTGGCTATCATATCATAACAAAAAACTAGTTATAAGTCTCGTGCACGCAATGAGGTTTACATATGAATCAAATTTATTTTAAAATTTTAGTTTATTGTACGAACATATAGAAATTTGCTTGTGTTTAAAATTTTATATATTACGTAAAAAAATCATTATGTATTAGTATCGATTTATATTTTGTAAAAGATTTTTGTTCGATGAAAGATTTAACTTTGTTAAGTGACGTACATGTTGAGGTTTATGTTGTTTAAATTTAACAAAGGTATCATGTTGTACACAATATATGAGTTTACTAACACATGATAAACGTTGATGAAGTTAAAATATACAGTTTTTTAAAATGTTTTTCCAGATATCCTTATATAAACTTTAAATAAGAATTACATTAGTCGTTGTTATAAGTATAATCGCGTATATTTGTTTTCACATCACAGTAATTCGTGCTAACATTTGATATTTATATTCCTGTTAATAATAATTTAGCCGTATTTAAAGTTTAAACCCGTGTATGATATCATGTTGTACACAATATGCGAGTTTAATAACACATGATGAATATTGATGAAGTTAAAATATAAAGTTTTTTTAAAATGTTTTTCCAGATATCTTTATATAAACTTAAAATAAGAATTACATTAGTTGTTATTATAAATACAATCGCGTATATTTGTTTTCATATCACGGTAATTCATGCTTACTTTTGATATTTATATTCCTGTTAATAATAGTTTAGCCGTATATAATACCCAAACCCGTATACGCATGCGATAAACTTATAAAATGGAATAACAATGAGTCCTTATTGAACGCATATAGTAAAATATTTTTTTCCCGGATATTCTTACTTAAACTCAAAAAGAGGAAAAACACGAGTTGTCTGTATATGTACAACATCGTGTATTTTGTGGAAACTAGAAGGGGGGTTGAATAGTTTTTACCGTTTTAAAATTAAAACTTAGATTGTCGACTTATGTGAACTCAAGAGATATACACAAGTGTATATGATAGCGATGCAATAAGTAAATAAACAATCTACGAAATATGAACAAGTAAAGATAAGAAAGATCAAACCGATGACACAATGATTTATAGTGGTTCGGCTATGAAGCTCCTCTTCGCCCTACTCCACTCCCCAAGTACCCAACTTGAGAGTTATCTTCACTATGTCAACAAGCTCCCTTTAGGCGGAGAAAATCGTACACGTCGCTTACACTTTTTCCGGTACTAAGCTAAATACCGAGTTCTACTTTGAGATAGAACCAATCTAACACACTATGTATTTTATGGCCTAACTATAACTATATACACATATGATAAACACAACACACCAACACAAGTATCAAGATGAATGATTATCACAAACGTGATGACACAACTAAACTATTAACACTTGAAGGAGGAGAGATCACTAATCAACACTTCGTTTCTTGGCGAATACGAGTGTTCTTCTCTTGCACTTGAATGAGAGGGAAGAGATGAGAAGAAGAGATTAGATCACTTGAAACAAGATCAAGAGATGTTAGTGATCAAGATATTTAGTGAGAGAAAGAAGGTTTTTAGAGAGAGAAAGAAGTGTGAGAAAATTCGTGCAAAGAGGTCTGATTTTCTGCAAGGAATGGAGCAGTATTTATAGGCAGGAAAATCCAACGGTCACTGGCGGCGGTCCCGGCGGTCCCAGATATATAAGGGGGCCGCCAGGCCTATAAGGGGGCCGCCAGTAGACTACGCTCCCTTTTTTGTCTTTTTGTGGGGAAGGTTGTATCTGGTATAGAAGCTTCTATTTTGGGGGGAAAATTTGAATTTCAAATTTTAAGTTTTTAATAAAACTTTTCTTTTAATTAGAAAATATTTTGTATAATTAATTTTGTGAAATTCTTTTGTAAAAATGTAATGGATAAGAGAAAAATATTTTCTTGATCACTAATCATGCTTAATGATTTGTTTGTTCATACCTTAAGTGATTACTAATCTTAGAAATGGAATTTTACGATTAATAATTTGTAAACGTTTAATTTTATCGTAAACGTTTTTACATTTTGTTATTATCAAAACATTGAGAGGTCGAAAAATATAAATAACGTTTTTAGACATTATTTATATTAACAATCTCTCCCTTTTTGATGATGACAAAATATAAACTCATTTTGTATAAAATTAATAGTTACAAAATTATTAAAGAGTTTTGTTCTATTTCTCCCCCTTTTTGTTGATATCAAAAAGGATGATCGTCGAGTAGTTGTAGAAAGAAAGAAATCGACGATATCAAGACTCCCCCTTGATGTATGCTCCCCCTTGTTCGGGGCACCAAGGGATCGATCTTACGTAAATTGTTTGCTACAAAACAAAGTTATAAATACAAGTGCAAGACAAATATCTTTTAAGCAACACATTATATTTAAGTCACCCAAAAGAGAGTTTCATTCAATCAATCAAGAAACTCATACAATAACTAATGCAACTAATACAACATAAAATAAAACTAGAGCTAATACAAGCTAAGACAAATTCATACAATATTTGTATGAATCATTTTAATAAAAAGTAGATATAATAAGGCATAGATCTACACAAGTGGATTCTTAAAGAGTAGAAGATGCCATAGTCAAAAGATGAGTTGTTTATTATTGGGTAAACTTGAGCTTTTGAGAGTGCCCAATTATGGTGAGGAGGTTGTTATTGAGGATGGAAATTGAGTGGAAGCACCAATGATGAGAGATTTGATACGATTAAGGTCATTTTTCAATGTATCAAATAGATTTCTGGTATCCAAGCAACAATGACAAAATTCTGAATGAAAGTTTACTTGATCTAAAGAAGGTGGAGGGATATATGGTGAGGTAGGAGGTGAAGGATTTGTGGCTTCAATTGCTTGTTGGAGATTTATGTCAAGCAGATTTGATAGGTGGTGAATTTCATTTAGGTTTTTATTCAAGTTTTGTAGAGGTGAAGAGTATGAGAGAGAGTTATTTGAGATAGGAGAGGTGGGAGTAGTTCTATTTGGTGGAGACGAAGGTGGTGAAGGAGGAAGACCATGACTTTGTCTCCAAGGCTCTAGAATGGCCCTTTGGTATTTTCGTGAGTAGTCACGTGAGGATTTGCTAGCGGATGACATTGAGAACTTGAAGAGAAGTGAAAGATTTAGAAGTGAAGATGTGATTGAGATTGAAGAAGAATGGTGATCTTATATAGGAGGATTTTGGGAAAGGCATGGTATTGGAGAATGAAGATTCTAGGAAGTGTTTTGTCTAGAAAGGAAAGAATGGCTGAGCCTAAGGGGAATAGGGTCAAAGTTGCAGAAAAAGAGGAGACATGAAAATTTTGTGGTTCCCTGATGGCGGTCCCGTAATCCTCAGACGGTCCCATATATATTAGGGAGCCGCCCTTAATTTTTGGGGGCCGTTCTCTGGAGGTTTACGTAATTTTCCAAAAGTTAATTGTTTTCAGAATAACTTAGGTGGGATGGAAGGATGATTGTGGCATTTCTATTTCTTCAAGAATCACATAATCTGGCTAAAAGAAAAGAGGGAAACTCATGCAATGGGGCCAAGTAGAAACATAGAAATGACATAAATATCCATAAAGTGTCATATAGCAAGCATGAAATAATAGTGACAAAGACAAGTTATATACGTACTAGAATGACTGAGATAGAAGTTATTACATAGCAATAATAATAGTACGTATGTCTAGTAATAATACTTGATAGAAATATCTTAAATCGAATTCGAATCATTACTTGAAGCTTCTTCTGAGGATATGGAAATAATTACTTGAATATGACTGGGATGA
>BQNB010138730.1:0-17662 GCA_026074375.1 Tanacetum coccineum
AATATCTTTCTCTTTTCTTTTCTCTCATTTCTCTCTCCTCTTTCTCTCTCTAAACAACTCACCTCCTTTCTCTTTTCTAGTCCGATTTCGTGTTTGATTATATGTTATGAAGTGATTACGAGATCCTACAAAATTTGTAACAATTAACTCAATAATTAATTATATACATTAACCACACATGTAGGATACCAAATAAAATATGTTCTTGCATTCTAACATATTTTTAACACATTTTCATCATGAATATATATTTGCTTGATTATGTAAAATCTTTGTTTTCTTTGTAAGCTTTATAAAATAAACTAGATGGTGATGTAACTAAATAATTAAGATGTAAATAAACTTGTAAATGAAATAAAAGTGTAGAGTTTTTGTGTGAACCTTAAGTGTAAGATGAACATGATAAACACAACTAAACCTATGTAAACCCTAACTTGTTTATATAACCCTTGCTTCCAAAATAGGAACCCTAACTTGGAACACCTTAGATTAAACCCTTAATCAACCTTGTATACTTATAATATTATAGAAATAGAAGCTATGAATTTTTGTTGGTGATGTATTTGAGTCATGGGTTGTATGAAGCACAAAAGGAGAGTTTTGATTTTTGTAAGTTATGAATTATGAAGTGTTAGCTAGTTTGTTGGTTCTTATATAGTAGAAATATCAAGGGGACAAATCTTACACAAATCTAAGAGGAATAGGGGGTGCGATTTGTGTTGAATGGTAAGGAGGGAGGAGTGGTCTTGGTCCTTATATGTAAGAAAGATGTAAGAATGGTTAGTATAGTTGGTAATGACACATGGTATTTCTAGAAGCTAGAATTTGTTATCATTTTTTGTTGCTTCACTTGTATAGAACCAGATATATATATGTATATATGTAAGAAATTATATAATTTTTGGGTATTAGGTATATTTGTGGGTATTTGGTTGAGTGTGGATAGGTAGAATGGTTTATACGCTTGCAAAAAGGTTCCAAAGTGCGAAACGTAAACGTTTTACGTAACGTATAAAAATAAAATGGGAAAAGTTATAAATTATTTTTGTAAAAATAATATAACACTTGTTTGACGTAAACTTTTATTTATTTGATGCCGGTTTACGTTGAATGTTGATTTTTAGTTTACGCGATTTAACTAAACGGTTGAAATTAAAAGTAAACGCGTAAAACCCTAAAAATAAATAATTGAAAGTATGTAGTCGTAAAATGACCTAAAATTACGGATTGTTACGGTCTTCCCCTATTAAAAGAGCTTTGTCCGCAAAGCTCAAGATGTGGTATTGGATGAAGATGCGAGATTGGTGAAGAGATGCGGATACTCCTTTTTGAATTGATCTTCAAGTTCTCATGTGAACTCAGGACCTCTCCTAGAGTTCCATCGAACCTTGATAATGGGTATACGGATTTGCTTCAACCGTTTGACTTCACAATCCAGATTCTCCACGGGTTCTTCCACGAAGTAGAGCTTGTCGTCAATTTGTATTTCATCCAATGGAATCACAAGTGACTCATCGGACAACACTTCTTCAAATTTGACACGTGAAGCGTGCTATGAACACTGCTAAATGTTGAGGAATTTTGATTTTGTAAGCAACGGTTCCTACTTTTGCTAACACCTTGAAAGGTCCAATACACTTCGGGTTCAACTTCCCCCGTTTGCCAAAACGAATAACCCCTTTCCAAGGTGAAACCTTCAACATGATTTTGTCAACGACTTGAAATTCTAAAGGCTTACGCCTCACATCGGTGTAACTCTTCTGACAATCACGTGCGGCTTGAATTATGCTTTTAATTTGCATGATTTTCTCGATAGTTTCATGAATGATTTCTGGGCAAGTAAGCTAAGCATCACCGACCTCGACCCAGCAAATAGGTAATCGACACTTGCGACCATAGACGGCTTCAAATGGTGCAGCCTTGATACTAGTATGATAACTGTTATGGTATGGGAACTCTACTAGCGGTAAATGCTTATCGTCAACCTGGAGCTCTTCTATAGGTATGACGAGCGATTCATTGGACATGCATTTCTCCAGATTCGAGGTATGGAACGTGTCATGAATATTACTGAGTTCTCTCGGTGATTCGAGTTGGTAAGCTAACAGACCAATTCTAGATAAACTTTTAAAGGGTCAAATATATCTAGGATTTAGCCCTTTTTTATATGAACAGTGACCCCAACGGTCACAAATAGTAACCCAATGGTTACATTCCCCCTTTAAATACCAATTTTTTTCCTCCATTTCTCCATAAAACACTAAATCTTTCACTTAAATTTCTCACATTCAAACCTCTCAAAATGTTGCATATTACTACAATTGTGGCAATGAAATTCGCGGTAGCACTAGGCATTTACCTGGCCTACACTCCATACGAAGAAGATTATGAGTTTCTCGCTATAATTCTGGCGTTTATCGCACCGCTCATTGTCCTAGCAATCAGCGTAGATCTACTTTGGAAGTAATAGGTATTATTGCTAGAGAAGGGTTGTAATAAAACTTTTATTTTTTTGGTTCTTATGTAATCTTATTTCTAAGGTAATAAACGAATGTTGTAACAATAAATTCATTTGTTCTTTTTATTTATGTCTCTTGATATTTTTGTTACCACGCTTGGTAACTCGTTTGCATTCCCCATCTAAATTGCTTTAACTTTAGCGTTTAAAATTAGTGACGTTGGTTTAATATTTATTGTTATGACCAAAGTTCGGCTCCTAGTGGGCTTATTCGTTCCTTTCGGCTTAAAGCCTCAGTTATAACCTTTTTCTTTCTAGGGTGACAATGAATTTATACCTATGGTGGCGTCGCAACTACTAGGCTTTATGGTATTACGTAGACGTTGAATGGGTGATTTGGTATATTCCCTTATGGTGAGTAAACTTGTTAGTGGATCGTCCTAGGGTGACTAGTGATGCGTCTTGACTTTTCGACATAGGATTTGGTGTAAGATGATGTCAATCCTATATAGTAAGGTGGTTTAAAGGTCTACGTAGCTACTTTGATTACTAATTTAGTTTTCCATGGCAAACATGTTTTATGGGTATGCACACAAAAATTTTGCTTTTCGAGAATATAAGTAGAATATTAGTTTTGACAAAAGTTTTAAGGTGACTACTACCATCATTGCATGGTTCTTCCTGAATTAGACATAGGTGATCAGGCTATGTATAATTGAGAACTCTCGATGAAGTGCTCCATTTTGTCAAACTAATGTTATGCATAAAGCAGTATCAAAATAGTTTTATAGTATGATAAATTAATTCACGAAATAAAAACAAGGTAGTTTATAGGATGACAACCAAATGGTTTTCAAGATAACTGTAAGATACTTTATAAGACGATAGTTAAATGGTTCGTGGGGTGATAGTAAAATAATTCATGTGATGCAAACAAAGTAGTTTCATAAAAACAAAATGATTTATAAGGTAGTAGTAACGTGGTTTTTGAGTTGTTTGCAAAATAGTACATAAGATATCAAGAAGATAGTTCATAAGATGGTGGAAAGAAAATTGTTAAAATGATAGTAACTTTGTTTATAAAATAATGATGAACTAGCTTTTAGTTTACAAAATAATAGTTGAGTAGTTTATAAGTGGTGGTAAATTTGTTTATAAAATACAAGTGAAATAGTTTATAAGTGTTACCAAAAGTTTCATAAGGTGACGGTAAAACATTTTTTCATGGTAATAACAAAATAGGTTATTAGGTAATAGCAAAATAGTTTATGTAATGGTAAGAACATATTTATAAGGTGGTATTTTACTAGATGATAGTAAGATAGTTTATTACAACAGTAAAATAGTTTTCAAAGCGATAGTAACACAGTTTATAAAATGAGTGTTTATTACCCGATAGTAAAATGATTTATTAATGATAGTAAGACGGTTCTTTTTACGATAGTGGGAATAGTTTATAAAGCGATTGTGGAATAGTTCATAAGATGTTAGTTCATTTGACGATAGTAAGATGATGATTAGTAAAAAAGTTTATCATGTGGTAGTGAAATGGTTTATAATGTAATTGTAAAAATGTTTTAAGGGTTATAATAGTTTAGGGAGTGGCTTGTATAAATAAATACAGAGTTAAAGTAAAATCAATGAATTTTTCACAAAACATAAGTTTGATAGATAAATTAAATCATTCACACATACAACGACATTTAAAGGAAAGTACAACATAAATTCCTATTGGAATTAAAGTCTAAGAAAGTTTCCGCTTAGGGTTCACTAGGTAATACGGGAAAGTCTCTCCTTGAATATCAACATTATCTGCTACGACGCTTGAGTCTTTAAGAGGTTTTTTCTTCCAGTACTTGTTCACACGATTCTAGAACTTCCACATTGGACAATCACTCTTGTAATGTCCTAGCATTCCACACTCATAACAGGTAATTTTAGCTTTTTGTTTTGCCACTGAGGGCCTCTGTTTTGCTCTCAAGACTAGGGTCTTACAATATTTAGTTTGATGACCAAACCGTTTGTAATTGCCACATTTTGCTACACACGGGCCAGTGTGGTGAAACTTGCACTTGTTACACAATGTCAGATTTCTAGCATAGCCTTCCTTGTTGCTTGGCCCGGCAGTGTGTTCACTAATCACCTTAGGCTCTTTGTTTTGTTGTTGGCTAGAGCTTCCCTTGTGGTCACCTTCCTACTTCCTCTTGTTGCTAGCATTCTCTGCTACCTTTTCTTCCATCCGTTTGGCCTGGCTTATTTACTCGCGAGCCATGCGGGTCTTTGACTCATAGATAGCAATAGTCTTAATAGCATTATCCACTCGTTGGGCTACAATCTGCTCGATTTCCACAAAACTCATCCCTTGATTTGTAGTTGACATCGTTTCCTTAAGATCACAAGGAATAAAATATATAATAAGATTTCATCCAAAGTAAAATCATGATACACAATGATCACAACATATATGTAAAGTAAGACAATGTCATGCAGAGGTATAAGATAAAAGCAACCATGGCATAAATAAATCAACATCATACATATAACACCCTGTGTTTTCAAGTCATTGACGACGTCGATAAATCTACTATTTATTTTTAGTGTCGTACGCGTTTGCTTGTAATTTCATGTATTAAGTAAAATCGCGTAAGCTAAAAATTAGCATTCAATGTAAACGGGAATCAAACAATTAAGCGTTTACATCAATCAAGTATTGAATAATTATTTTTAGAATAATTATGATCCTTTTTCATTTTATTTTTATCGGATACGTAAAGTGTATACGTTTCGCGATAAATTGTATTTAGGCATACCCGGAACCACCAAAACTTTTCTACGCTTCAACAAATACCCACTTTTATACCCAATACATAAAAGTTACAAAAATATATCATATGTATCATACATAGGACGAATTTATAGCAATTTATACAAAGAAATATAAGAAAAATATTACAAGTAGTCTTTGTACATCACTTTTGCATTTAACATAGCCATACCTTGTCTAATTTGACCATAAGTCTTCATTAAGACCATGAGCTATGTTTCTTGACCAACTATTGCATTCTTTTGACCATTCCAACTTATATAATGCAAGTATCATGTAAGAGATATCATTTACAAGCAAAACACTTAGTTAGAAAATAAAAAACTCTTCCTTTTCTCTCCTTATATGCCACGGCTTGAACCACCCTCCCAACCAAATCCATACAAAATTTTATACAACCTATACACACATATACACATCATATCTAAGATATTCTAAGATGTTTCCAAGCATTGGCTAATCATTTACAAGTGTTGAAGCAATAAATCAAGATTAGGGTTTTCAATTGGAAACTAGGGTTTTCTTGGTTATAATCTTGGGTTTAAAGTCTAAACAAGGGTTTAGCACTTACTTGTCATCATCCTACATCATCTCATTAAGGTTATCTAAAGCCTTAAACTTTTCATTTATATGATTATATGCATATGTGATGTTTATGTAGTGAAATCACCATTAGGATATGTTTAACTTGTAAACATGGATTTTTCTTGTAAATATAGTTTTATGAGCTTTTAGTCATGATATATGGACACTAAAATAAAGTCATAATGGAAGTAAAAGACTTGTACACACTTGGTTTATGTATAAAAATGATTATGGATAAACTAGTAAATTAGGGTTTACTTAATGAAATTATGGTTTATAAATGTTGTTATGAACTTAATGACTTGGACTTATGGACAAATTTTGGACTTATGGATTATATAATATATATGATATAGTATATTAAGAGTGTTGGAAAAATATGTGGAATTAACTTAGTTAAAAAGTATATAAAAACAAGTTTAATAAATAGGTTAATACATAGATATTAAAGGGCTGTTTGGAGTCGAATTCCAAACAGTGGGTATTATATTTTATAAATATTCTACGACTCATGACGATTCCGAAAAGGTAAGAAACTTGTCAAACGGATAAATAACGAAAAAGTTACGCTAATTACGAGTTATACGTTAATTAAACGAATTTTATAAAATAACTTTTATAAAAACTAAATCAAACAGCAAGTTTGATAATTTTAACTAATAAAACATATTTTTAGGATTCCAAAATGATAAGAATCGTAATTTTTCAATTAATATCGAATTAGTTATGAATTTCGCGGGTTTTCGGTAATTAAAAGTTTATAAAAATAATTTTATAAACTATGAACAGTAAAAACACTATTCATGACAGAAAGTTTTATTTTATAAAATGATAGAATTTTCAATAACGAGATCGTACTCGAAAGAATCGCTAAAAACGGAGCTATAACGAATAAAATATGACGTTTACGAGTATTACGTTAATTTAAGTTATAAAAATGAATTTATAACTGGTATGAACAGTAAAAGTACTGTTCATCAGAGGATCAAAAATATGAAAATGTCAAATTATGATAACTCGTCTTAATACGAAAGCGTGGGCATAAGAAACGTCAAAATCGGGTTTAAAACGCAAAAGTTATGCTATATTTACTACAACGGATATTATAAACGTTTTTACTTATTAAACACAATTTTACCAAAACGATTAGACGGTGATTGAGCTGCATAGAATTATATGTGGTTATCAAAGTACTATATTACTAGGGAGTTTCATAATGAGGCCTCTTCGGGGTGGCGTATCGACGAGTTGCTGGATTTACGATTTAAAGTGTCCTAGCTCCTCATACGTTCACTACATGACCTCTTGATTATGATAGCCCGAACGATAGTATGATGTAACTAACATAGACATGTATATGATGTTAGTTAATCAAAGCGATTAGTGCTTATACGACCTATGTTAATTTAGGTTGCTTTCGGACGATTTAGTGACGCGTTTCACTTGTGAAGTATATTATCGAATCACTCACTTGAGGTGAGTTCATAGCCCCACATTTTTATGATTTCAATGATTTATAACTATGGGGTGGAAACATGCTTTGTTTTATAAATTGGATGCAAGTGGATATTTTATATTGATTACATGTTTGCCTAAGTAGCGATAACCCAAGTTGAGCCCGAACTGACATTGCAAGATTAGTTGTGAATTACATTATGTAAGCGCGAGTGTTATAAATAGATCTATTTAGGATTGACCATCCCGTTCGGGTGACTAGCTATCACCAAGAACGAACGTATAGCATGTCGGATTTGGGGATGTTTCGGGTTAAACATCTAATCGGGGAGAAATTACAATATATATTATTATTGCAAGAAAGATCGACGAGCTTCAGTGTCATGAGCTTTAGAAAATTTAATCAGGGTTTTGTGATGTCTTCATGTGTTTGTCATTATCACGGGAAAAGTCTTGGCGGTCCTGCTATTATATTTTGCGAACCTATGAATTTCACCAACATTTTGTTAACATTTTAAATCAATGATTTCAGGTGGTCAATAGGCACGAGGTTACCAAAGGATACATAGGTGACCACTTTTGATTATCACGCTAAAGATTTGATTTAGATATATTTTGGACATTATTGTCCAATCTTTTGTAATAATCAAATCCTGAACAAGTAAAAGCTGCATCTTTGTGTAACAAGCTTATTAACCAAATCAAATGTATCATATTTAAACGACTTTTTTTTGCTTCTTATATATTTCTTGATGCAATGTTATTGATCTGAGAAGTAACACACGCCCCGGATATCCTTATACCGATGCGACCCATTTGGGGGTTGTTGCAGATAGGTATCAAAAAGCCAAGGTTTAGAGAACCAGTCAAATGTTTTGCTGGACAAAATAACCATTTTTCAAACATGCATCCTACAAATGGGTTTTTTTTAACGGGACACAAGTTGTGCAATAGTTATTGGACTAGAAGCATTCATAAACTGGAGTTTTCAAAGAAATATCTATCTAGAAACTTGAAGTTAACTGTGTCAAATTCAAGTTTAGGGGAGGATTGTTAGGAATATTGTAATAGATAGTTACTACTGGTAGGTATGTAGTTCCTACTGGTAGAGTAAAAGTTCCTGCTGGTAGGTATATAGTTCCTACTGATAGAGTAAAAGTTCCTACTGGTAGAGTAAAAGTTCCTGCTGGTAGGTATGTAGTTCCTACTGGTAAGGATAATGTTATAGTTAGTGCTGGCAGATCAAAAGTTATTCCTGCTGGTAGAACAATATTAGTCCTGGTAGTATTATGCTTACTCCGAGTTGATAGTATAGTTAGTTAGTGATAAGGATATGCATGAGATATCCTAGGAAGTGATAATACTTATCTCTTTAGCGAGTCTTAGGAAAGAGGTTGTTAGGGTTTCATGAGTATTTAAGAAACCTACGGTCATAGATGAAGGGTAGACGATCGAAAAACACTTTTATTGTTAATAGAAAAGATCCATAGAGGATCATTGTTTGAGTAATTCTTCTTCTTTAACTCTGTTGTTTATATTCCGCGTAAACAATAGTTTAATTTGTTAGAGTCTCTCTTAGAGTTGCTTGTGATTACATAAGTACTCTACAACCTTAACAGGCTTGAAGATCTAACTAGGGCTTGACCTACATATGTATATTACTATAAGAGCCTTATATAATATACTCATATAAGTTATTTCTGCTAGTCACAGCAGTCATGATTCCGTAGTTACCTATACTTCTGTTCACTCTGAGGCACGATCATGGAGTATCCCATCTGAGGATCCTTACGAGGAGGCTGCCAGACAGTTACTAGAGCAGGCACCATGTTCTCCAGAGTATGTACCTGATCCCATGGAGCTGGAGGATCATGTACCAGTGTACATTCCTTAGCCTGAGCACCCTAAGGACTTAGTGCCAGCTAAGGATGAGGCACCTACACCTCTACTACCACCATCCTTTTTATCCCCACGTATTCAACCCACACGTACTAGAGCAGCCATGGCTCATATGAGAGCTACAGCACTATCCACCTATCATACACTACTTCCATCAGGGACACCACCATTGTTACCTATACCACTACCTGCACCATCTACTAGCCGCAGAGCTGATATTCTCGAGGCTAACACGCCGCCTCGGAAGAGACGACTACTTACTACTCCCAGACCTGGGTGTGAGGTTGGAGAGAGTTCTGCTGCTGCTGCGAGATAGCCAGGACCCACTATGGCCCATAGAGTCGATGGCAGTTCTGTAGACACTATGGAGACTAGGATTCGAGATACTAAGAGGATGATGATGACCGCCTTAGAGATGGTCAACATGAGGGTCAGTTACCAGGTAGATGTTCGCAGTAGAGAGAGTTCGGAGTTTTACTCACGACATCACGATGCCCAAAAGGATCGTGCAGCTGTGAGAGCTGAGATTGAGGTATTGAGGAGAGAGAGAGACTTGTTTACGAGCAAGGAGAGTATGGAGGCCGTCAGGCTTGGATAGGTATGACGCGTATACAGCAGGGCATTAGAGGCACGAGTTACAGTGTTAGAGACTCAGGCGCGTCGCCACGAGTGATTCAGGCATATAGGACGCGGATGATTACGCAGCGATGAGGAATTATCATGCGTTTCAAGGCTTTGGAGGGCTGGAGAACGCGATGCACCTTTATGACTGATACTGGTAGTAGTGCCTAGGGTTACTTTTCTACCATATTGTAGATATACTATATAGCCTGCTAAGTTTTTATGGGTTACTCCCAGCTAGCAGGCGGTATAGATCTTTTGTTTTGATTAGCTATCCGGTATGGATCTTTTGTCTTTTGTTTAGCTATGTTGTATAGCCTACTAAGTATTACGGGTAACTATACATGGCTAGTAGGGCTCTAGGTTGATTTTCATTTTGTAACCTAGAGATAGGGAATCATTGTGTACAAACAGATCATGTATATTTCCAGCATTATATATGGAATGGATGTATTTATGTTATGTCGGGTTCTTGTGTTGGTTGTATGTTATTACTGTGTGATGTGATATATTTTATTTTATGACTGCATTATGTGCATGTCACGTTATGATTGTATTTAAAATCTAACGGTATTGTATTTTGTCTGGGATTGGAATAAAATGCACTAAAACGAAACACAAGGTCAACTCCAGTCATAACAACCCCAAATGAAACAACCACCAAATGTTGTGGCATAACTTCAGGCCTTAATATTGACGAGGAGTTAGCTGCTGACAATGCGGATGTCAGCAGAAGCAAGCATGAGTTAGGCAATGGCTAGATAACAATGGTTCAAGGACCAAGGCCAGCACAAGCTGTTCGCGAATGCTCTTACTCAGAATTCCTGAAATGCAAACCTTTGGACTTTAAAGGCACTGAGGGAGTCGTCGGACTCACTCGATGGTTTGTGAAAATGGAGTCTGTGTTTTAGCAATTGTAGCAATTGCACAACATCTTGTCAGTAAAATTGCGACTTGAACTCTACAAGACGTTGCTATTACATGTGGGAATGCCCATGTTAAGACCCTTACTCCCGAAGCAGCTCATGACATGCCATGGGCAAAACAATGAAGAAAATGATTGACTGATAAATATTGTCCGAGGGGCTGAGATCAAGAGATCTACGACTGTGATATGGTATCTTAATGGTTATGGGCACCGATGTGGTGCCTACAATCTACGATTTCAGCATCTAGAGGTGTTGTGCGTGCTAGGATGTTCCCAACGTTTCCAGGAACTTGCACTGCTGTGTGTTAGGATGTTTCCAGAGGAGTTTGACAAGATTGAAAGGTACGTCGACGGATTACCCGACATGATCCATGGAAATATTATAGCATCAAAGCCGAAAACCATGCAAGAGGCTGTTGAAATGGCCACTGAATTAATGGATAAGAAAGTCAGCACCATTGCTAAAAGACAGGCTGAGAACAAAAGGAAGTTTGAAAACACTTCCCGAAACAATCAAAACCAACAACAACAGAACAAGAGGCAGAACACTGGCATGGCTTATACTGCAGGGACTGGTGAAAGAAAGCTATACGGGGGATCTAAAACCCTAAGCATTAAATGAAACTATCACCACGATGGTCCGTGTGCTCTAAAATGCCACAAATGCAACAAATTTGGCCATTTTGCTCGTGACTGTAGGAGTGCGGGAAATGCCAACAATGCTAACAATCAGAGAGGCATTGGGTCATGCCAGAAATCTACTTGCTTCGAGTGTGGAGTTCAAGGACACTTCAAGAGGGAATGTCCAAAGCTGAAGAACAACAAAAACCGTGGAAATCAAGTTGGTAATGACAGGGCTCCAGCCAGAGTGTATGCAGTTAGATATGCAGGGACAAACCCAAACTCCAACATCGTGACGGGTACGTTCCTTCTCAACAACCGCTATGCTTCTATATTATTTGATACTGGTGCCGATAGGAGTTTTGTTTCTACTGCATTTAGTTCCCAAATGGATATCACGCCATCTACCTTAGATCACTATTATGATGTTGAAGTAGCTGACGAGAGAATAATTGGGTTAAACACTATCCTTAGGGGTTGCACATTAAATCTCCTAAACCACCCATTCAACATAAATTTAATGCCCGTAGAACTTGGAAGTTTCGATGCTATAATTGGTATGGATTGGTTGGCAAGGTACCAAGAAATCATTGTGTGTGCCGAGAAGATTGTTCGTATCCCCTAGGGAAATGAAACATTAATTGTTCATGGTGATGGAAGCAACCGGGGACCCGAGGGTCGTCTGCACATTATCTCGTACTCTAAAACACAAGAATACATGCTAAACGGATGTCTAGTCTTTTTAGCACATGTTACTACAAAGGAGGTTGAAGACAAGTCGGAGAAGAAGCGACTTGAGGATGTACCAATAATTCGAGATTTTCCTGAAGTCTTTCCTGAGGACTTGACGGGTCTTCCTCTGACTCGACAAGTAGAATTTCAAATCGATTTGATACCTGGTGATGCACCCGTAGCTCGGGCGCCTTATCGATTGGCACCTTCTGAAATGAAAGAGTTGTCGGAGCAACTAAAAGAACTATCTGACAAAGGCTTTATAAGACCTAGTTCCTCACCCTGGGGAGCTTCGGTCTTGTTTGTAAAGAAGAAGGATGGATCGTTTTGAATGTGCATTGATTACCGGGAATTGAATAAACTAACGGTGAAGAACTGTTATCCGCTCCCAAGAATTGATGATTTATTTGATCAGCTTCAAGGGTCGAGTGTCTACTCGAAGATCGACCTAAGGTCGGGTTATCACCAACTGAGGGTTCGAGAAGAAGAAATTCTAAAGTCTGCTTTTAGAACCCGTTACGGCCATTATGAATTTCAAGTTATGCCGTTTGGTTTGACAAACGCACCTACCGTATTCATGGACCTTATGAATCGGGTGTGCAAACGATATTTGGATAAATTTGTAATAGTCTTTGTTGACGATATTCTAATATATTCAAAGAACAAACAAGAGCACGAAGAGCACTTTAAGTTAATCTTAGAGTTGCTTAAGAAAGAGGAGTTGTATGCCAAATTTTCCATGTGTGAATTTTGGATTCTTAAAGTACAGTTCCTAGTTCCTAGGTCAGGTAATGATAGTAAGGGTATTCACGTGGTCCCGCCATGATCGAATCTTATAAGATTGGGGCATCTCCTAAGTCTCCAACGGAGGATTCGTTAATTTTTAGGTCTTGTGGGTATTACCGGAGATTCATGGAAGGGTTTTCAAACGATCGCCGAACAATTTGACACAGCTCACCCAGAAGAAGATCAGTTTGTCTGGGTGTGATAAAACAAGAAGCAGCCTTTCCACTGTTAAAGCGATGTTGTGCAGGTGCACCAATCCTGGCCTACTGAGAAGCGAAGATTTTATCGCATATTGCGATGCTTCAAAGAAGGGTTTGGGCGCTGTGTTAATGCAAAGAGAGAAGGTGATTGCTTATGCATCACGCTAACTGAAGATTCATGAGAAGAATTATACGACTCGTGATTTGGAACTTGGAGCAGTAGTGTTCGCTCTCAAGATTTGGAGGCACTACCTGTATGGAAAACCAAGTGCACGGTGTTCACTGATCATAAGAGCCTACAACACATTCTTAATCAGAAAGAGTTGAACATGAGGCAACGTCGTTGGTTGGAGTTGCTCAGTGATTACTTAAAATAATAAAATTTTTTTTATATAATAAATTTTTTTTAAATGATTGTGAGATTTGATATCACCGGAAAGGCAAACGGTTGTGCTGATGCTCTAAGCAAGAAGGAGAGAGATCAACCATTAAGAGTTCGAGCCTTAGTCATGACTATTGGCTTGGATCTTCCCAAACAAATCTTGAATGCTCAGACTAAAGCACGAAAACCAGAGAACATCAAGAATGAAGATGTTGGAGGAATGTTTGTGAAAAACTCTAAATTCCAGAGGCGATCAGGATGGAAAAGTTGGAACCTCGTGCGGATGGAACTCTATGCCTCAATGGCAGGAGTTGGCTACCCTGTTATGGCGATTTGCGGACGATGATCATGCATGATTGCTGCTAAACTAAACCTCTTATATATATATAATATATAATACAATATATATAATAAGTATAATCTAAAAACAATCAATGAAACCGAGAAGTATTATAGAATATCCCCGGGTCGTTTATCCCCAACGAGGCTGTGTTGAGAAACGTACAGTCAGAAAATTGGGGTTTGAATGGATTCTAATGATTTGAGGAGTGTAAAAATCTAAATTAATCAATAACAAGCAAAAACGATTGAGAAAAACAAAAATGAAAGCTAAATAACTTAAATCCTAAAACGGGCACGAAAAAAACGGAGGGTCAAAAACCTAAATTTTGCTATATTAACCCTAAACAAATTTAAAGCTAAAATAGTTCTAAATGACAAAAATAACGAAGTTTAAAAAAAAAAGAGACTGAAAACGGAGGCCGTTTGACAAACGTGTCAAGACAAGAACGGGCCCGAGCCCGTTCTTTAAAAATCAAAGTTGGCAAAATTAACCCTACGAAAGTTTTTCTATTTTTCCTACGTAAAATATGACTAAAGAAAATTTCCTAAAAAAGAAAAATATTTTTTTGATAATTTTTGTATTTTTTATGAATTTTTAAAACTTTTAAAGAAATTAAATTATAAAAAATACTAAACTAATCTTAAAAATTCTGAGAAAATTACCTAAAATACTTTACCCTAAAACTAACCTAAGAAAAATAAGAAACCCGAAATTGAGCTTATAAATAAGCTCAGAATAAGCTTAAACGAGCTTATAAGCTAAAGGGCCAAAACACCCTTATATACCAAAGTGCCCAAGGGTCTAACAGAAAAGACCCAAGGGCACAGCGGTAAGAGTGTTGGTATGAAAGAGGGTTGATGAGGGTTGAGACCCGGGTTCGAGTCTTGCTCACCCGGGTTTCCTCTTATCCCCCTTTTTTTTAGAAAAACTTTTTACCCAAACTTGTTAAGCACATGAAGCTTATCATTTTTCATAACTACAAATTTTTGTGAAAAGCTAAAAATAAGCTGAAAAAGCTTATTGAAAACAGACAATAAGCTTGAATGAGCTTTAAGGCAAAAATGGCTTTTCTTTATGGCTTTTTGGACTAATAAGCTAACATTTTAACAAATAAGCTGAAAGGGATTATCTAACCTCACCTAATAAGCACTTATGAATTAAAATCTAACAACTAAATAAGCTGGAAAAGGCTAAATCATTCAGACAGAAAGCTTAACTAAGCTTAAGGGCACATGTGGCTTTTTCTTTTTGACTTTTAGCACATAATAAGCAATGGGAATGAACAATAAGCAAACACAGACTCACAAGCTAACTAAATAAGTAAATGAGAGCAAAATTCGATAACTAATAAGCACTTAATAAGCTAGAAAACGAAAATAAGCTATTTACTACACTAACTAAATGAAACAGTAAAGGGCCTAATTTGAGCTTCATTTTAAACTACCTAGAGGCCAAGCTAAGGTCTACAAATAAGGGGACTTATAAAAGAGCTTATTGGCTTTTCAGAAAAGCCAAAAGCTTGAGCTAAGGTCCTCTAATAAGCTAGAACAGTGGGCTTAAAGGCAAGCCCTTAGCACCAGGGCAGTTTTCCAAAGAGATTTTGTGAAAAAGTTAGCTTCAAAATAAGTAACCTAATAAGCTCAAAACCAAAAATCAACTTAAAACAGATGAAAAGTGCCTTGAAATGAACTTGTGCACAAATTTTTAGAACCTAAAACACTGATTTACCCTCTGATTTTTTAGAATGAAATTGGGACACATTTTGACCTTTTGAAAAACTAAAAAAAATGTTGACAGTTTATAACAAATTGCAAATGACACCAATTAGACTTAACTACTAATTTTTGACACTCAAAAATGACACCCTTTGAAACTATAACTCAGGTTTTCTAAAGCTTAAGCAAATAAGCACTTTGACCCTTTTTTAAAACTAGCAGACCTAAGAAAACAATGAGAAAACTTGAAAAACACTTTTTTGAACTTAGAAACTTTGGAAAACAGACTCAAATTGGCTTAATTAAGTTAATCAAAGTTGGCCACATGACCACAACCCATGATATTGCCATTTTGACCCATTTTGGGCCTAACCCAAACACCCCTTTATATTTTAAAAACGGATTTTAACTCTTATAAAGACTGAATTAAGCTCAAGTTTTTGAAGACAAGTATTAAATATGTAATATTAAGCAGTAAAGAGTAAAAAGCAAAAGCAAATAAGCACTTTTAAAAAGCTAATAAGATAACAGCAGAAATAAGCTATCTAGGCAGTTTTAGCTTAAATGATAAGTAAATGAGACAAGAGCAACTAAAAGGCATTTTTAAGCATAACTAAACATAAATAAGCACAAAAAGACATAAATAAGCTGAAAATAAGCTATGCTACAGTAACTTTAAGCAAAAATTTAAAAAGAAGTGTACCTTTGATCCTTGCTCAAAACAGGAGTAAATGAACCTAAATAAGCTCTAATCCTACCCATGCTTACAAATAAGCTATACTAAGAAGCCCAATGAGCCTTCCATGTTTGCTCATTCATCCAATAGCTTAGTTCAGCACACCTTTTTTAATTTTTCTCAATTCTTGTACAAAAATGTAAACAGTTTAAATGACAACTTATATGAGAGCTTAAAAGGTGAGCTTAAAATAAACTTAGGTTAACTTTGGAAACTATGGAACACAAATTAAAGCATAAACTGAATTTTCATTTAACTTAAAAATCACAAGTACATAAAAAGTTTTAAACTGAGTTACACTAAACTTAAACAAAATGAACTAAAACTTCTCTCTAAAAACTAACTAACTTTGCCTCAAGGGCTTACAAAAGCTTTTATAGCAAACGAGCTAGGGTAGGGCTTTTCTCCTTCGTCTTTGTCCTCATCTCTTTGTGCTTCTTTGTAGAGACATTTACCCGTCTTGTGTTTGTTGTGAGTGTATAAACACAAAAACCAATCCTGGCCCTTAGTTTTGAGTGTTGCCCAATCAAAGAAATTTCGACCATTGATTCGAATGAGGGAATTAGGATTGCCAACTTGGACAAGGACCATGTGGGGGGTGGGGTTTGTTATTGTGATGGGTTTGGAGTGATGTGGGGAGGTCAACGAGGTTTGATTATGACAGGATGTGGGGTTTGGGTGATTGGCGGGAAAAGTTGGGAGAGATGTATAATATTTCAAAACCAGGGTGTGGGTTTGGTGGTTTTGTCACAAATGGTCCTCCATGGTTATAGTTGTTATTGCAATTTTCATCCTTGTGTGTAAATGGTTTGGCCAGTTGGCAAGAAACACCCCTGAAAGTTATATAGGTTATTGCATTCATGGTCCTTGTGAGTTATAGCTTTGGAGGGTTGTCAAAAATGGTCCATGTGGTATTTCTTTGGTGAAATGGCAGTTTAAGTCCCTTACAAGTATTGTCTTCATTTCCTTCATTAAATAAGTTAGGGACTTGGCAATTTTGGCCCATAAACTTACTTTTCTTCACTTATGTCTTCGGGTTTGACTTTGGATTTGTCGGGGTTGACTTTGGCTTTACCATGTTTTTCTATTCCGTGTCCGGTTTTGTCGTTTTGGCTTTGTTTTTCGTTCTTTTCTTAGATATCCGTTCCTGCACAACACAATTAGCAAAACAAGCATATATTTGGTATTTTAAGTCCGTTTTTGGTTATTTTAGCTTGTTTTTAAAGGTAAAAGGTGTATGTAATTAAACACATACCAAATATAGACGTTATTTGATGTCATCAGTCTTATCCAAAGTATAAAATTATGTGAGTAGATTTGTGGAGATAATTACTATGAGGGAAGTAATAAAATAGTTAGGATAGGCGACAATGAATA
>BQNB010138731.1:0-17662 GCA_026074375.1 Tanacetum coccineum
TTTTGATCGAATATGTGTCAAAGGCTCTTATGATTTGTACTCTTTGTTCCATACAAATAATGCCTCCAAATCTTTAGCGCAAACACCACCGCGCCTAACTCTAAGTCACGGGTCGTGTAGTTCTTCTCGTGGATCTTCAATTGTCTTGATGCATAGGCGATTACCTTATCCCTTTGCATAAGAACACATCTTAATCCTTGGTTTGACACATCACAATAAACTACCAAAATCTTCTACTCCATCCAGTAATGACAATATTAGTGCATTACACAAATTGTCCTTCAACGTTTGAAAAGCTTCCTCTTGTTTCTTGGCCCACTTAAACTTTTGATTCTTCTGAGTCAGTGAAGTAAGGGGTTTAGCAATCTTAGAAAAATTTGCGATGAAACGTCGGCAGTAACCCGCCAATCCTAAGAATGACCGTATCTCGGATCGTGTATTAGGTACTTTCCAATTCTTTAATGCCTCTATCTTACTAGGGTCCACGTGAATTCCATTATTGTTAACCATATGTTTGAGAAAATGAACTTCTTGTAGCCAGAATTCACACTTGGAAAACTTGGCAAACAACTTCTCTTTCTTTAACAGTTCCAACACTAACTTCAAATGAACCTCATGTTCCTCCTTAGACTTTGGGTAGATCAAGATATCATCGTTAAACACAATGAAAAACTTTGTTGATAAAATATAATGCCTAAAAACATTAATAATATTTTTTACATCTTTACGTTTTGATAATCATAAAATATAAAAACGTTCAACGTAAAATTAAACGTAAACAAGTATTTAATAGTAAATTCTCATTTCAACAATTACATCACTTAAAGGTATGAATAAACAAATGCTTGATGCATTTTATGATCAAAGGAAACTTTTATAAAATGTTGTAAACTTTTTATAAACATCACAAAACATTTTTTACATTTAAAAGAAATGTTTTATTCAAAATAAACATTTTGAATTTCAAATTTTCGGACCTAAAACGGCTAGAAATGGTCCAGTAAACACCTCCCCTGAATAGGACAAAAAGGAGCGTCTGAATAAGGGGCGGCCCCCTTAATTTTAAGGGGGCCGACACCCTATTTAAGGGGGCCGGCCATAGACTCCGCTCCTCTTTTTTGTCCTATAAATACTAGACTATTCCTTAACATTTTTCTCACCTTTTGCACTCATTCTTTCTGCTTAAAACAACCCACATATCCTCTCTAAAATCCTTTGATCATTTAATCATTTAGCTTTGTTTCCAAGTGATCCAAGCTCAATTCCTCAAGTGCAAGAGAAGAATACTTCCATCATCAAGTGAAGAAGTATTACACCTTAGTGTGCATAGCAATCTTGTTGCATTCATATCACATATTTGTAAATCAATTGTATATCTTGTAGTTGTGTGTAGTAGCTAGATCTTGGTGATCTTTGTAAGTATAGTTAGATCGTTGTGATCTTACCAAGTAGTGTTAGGTAGTTGTGATATAAGTAGTGTGGTGAAGTGAAGTCGTGAAGTTGTGAAGAAGTCGTGAAGTTTTAAAGAAGTCGTGAAGTTGTGAAGAAGTCGTGAAGTTTTAAAGAAGTCGTGAAGTTGTGAAGAAGTCGTGAAGTTGTGAAGTCGTGAACAAGTCGTGAAGTTGTGTTGTGATAGATTGGTTCTAGCTAAGATTAGAACTTGACATTTAGCTTAGTGTCGTAAATTGATATAAGCAACGTTGTGTACGGTTTTCTCCGCCATAAGGGAGTTTGTTGACATAGTGAAGAAAACTCTCGAGTTTGGTGCTCGGGGAGTGGAGTAGGGCGAAGAGGTGCTTCGTTACCGAACCACTATAAATCCTCGCGTTGTGGTTTGATTGTTCTTACTCTTATCTCTTGTCTTACTTTATCATTTCATATATTTACATTGTTCATATTGTGCAAGCATTGAATTCACAAAAAGGTCGAATCTAAGTTTTACAAACATACATAAAACTTAAATTTAAAAAGCGGTAAACTATTCAACCCCCCTTCTAGTTTTCCACAATTGGTATCAGAGCCACGTTAAACAAGATTTTTAAAATAAATTGTATTTTAAAACTTGAATCGATCTATGGAATCGGAAAAATATTTAGAAGGGCAATCTATGCAAAGACCACCACTATTTGAAAGTGATGGATTTATTTATTGAAAAAATAGATTCGAAACTTATGTGAAGTCAAAAGATCTAGATCTTTGGCATGTTATTACCGATGAGATTTTCCTCCCGATTCAAATTAATCCCGAACAAAAAAGGATGAAATTGTATATTTTTCACAAACCAAAATATGAACTTAAAAGAGAAACTTGCTAAAATAATAAAGCAAAATGTAATTTATAATGCTTTAACCACGTAAAGAATATGAAAGAATATTTTTGTTCAAACCGCAAGGAAATTTGGGATACTTTTGTTAATTACTCATCAAGGGTAATAATCAAGTCAAAACAAATAAAATAGATTCTTCTTGTTCAACAATATAAACAAATTAAATGAATCCAGAAGAGGAATCATACAGATAAAGTTTTTGCTAAATTTACACTATCATTACTTGTCTAAAAGCACTTGATGAAGTTTTTTATCTAGCAAAGAATTGTGTTATGAAATTTCTTAGGGCATTGCATCCATAAATGGCGCGCAAAAGTCACGGTTCAAAATGAAGAATCAAAGAATCTAACCATCTATTCACTTGACAAACATGTTGGAAATTAAAGTCTATGAAGAAGTAGATCAAAGAAAGCATCGAACCGTCAAAAACAAAAGAGAACAAAGTAGATCTATTGCCTTGAAAGCTAGAAAGGAATCTAGTGATGAAGATAGTTCAACCTCCGATAGTGAAGATGAAGAATACGCCATGGCCATAAGAAACTTCAAGAAAATCTTCAAAAGACAAGATGATTGTAAAACAACCATAAGAAGAAAGAAGATCATTCTAAAGAAATAAAGATGACAAAATAAGACAAGGGAAAAAAATGTTTCAAGTGAGGAGATCCAAATCAACTCATCGGAGAAAGTCCGTAACAATTAAAATTCAAAACAAAGGGCGTTCGTGGGAGAGCTTGGAGTGATAGCGACGATGATGAAGAGGAGAAGACAAAGGACGAAAGTGTCTTATGGCTAAAGATTCCAATGAGGCACTTTCCGAAATTGAATATTTTAGTGATGACCAATCATTACTAGACGAAAATGACTTAGATAATGAATATAGAGACTATGCAAATTAGGACTAAAAGTCATGGCAAAAAAATAAAAACTCTAAAACAAGTTTAAAATAGAATAAGAAATGAAGTACTAGAACTAAAAAACAAATTTATCTAGGTTACGAAAAAGGTAAGGAAAATAATGAAGAATGTAAATTATGTAAAGATCTTAAGCCTTGAAAGTGTGGTGCTTATAAAAGAAATATCTAGGCTAGATATAATTAATGATAGTAGTCACGCACATAAGAAAATAAATAAATTCACAAAAGACTCCGGAGAATAAATTCCTGGATTAGGTTTTAATTTTACCAAGTATCACCAAGCGAACCAAACAGTAAAAGTTTTAGTAAAGCCCAAGAAGTCGAGTCAAAAGAAAATTTGATAGAATCAAACAAAAATTTATAACAGACCCTTTTTACTACTTTTACACTTTTAACCACGACCTTTTACTTTTTACAACTTTTTAGCCACAACTACCTACAAGCCTTTTTATACTATGGCGCACCCTTTTAACTAAAACTATTTTTTACTACTTTTTACACGCTTTTTTTTTTAATAGAAGGACTTATTTTTTTTTTTTTAACTTTTTTTTTTAAAACACACCTACTTATATCCTTTTTTAACTTTTCCCACACTACAACAAAATCTTATTAAATAATACTAAAATTCCTATTACATGTGATATGAAGAAGTAAAACGTTTGTTGATTTTTTTTATTTACAAACCCTCCTTAAAACCCGGAGTCAGATTTACTAAACCCACAATGAGGTCTAAAACTCCACCTCCGAGAATGACTAATAATCCTCGTCCTCGGTCTAAAACACCTCAACCTAGGAGAGACCAAGGTAGACAAAACTATCCTAATCACATAATAAGGAACTAAAAAAAAACATTCACATCCACTTAGTTTCACTCAATGTAGAAGTTATTCACCATGTATGTGCCAAAACCAAATGCAAAACATATGCGGAAACAATAACCTCGGATACATGAAACGTTGGGGACCAAATGGCTAAGCCATCATAATCTTTAAAATGGTGTGTTATCTACAAACATTCTTTGTCTACGGACTAAAGAATCATGAACAAGGTACCCCAAACCCTTATCATTTTACATTGTGAAACCATTTAACGAAGATTATTCTAAGTCCTAAGGTACATCTTATTTTCATATTCGTAGAATATAGATTATAAGTAAATGACTATGTGTTACTATGATGATGTAGTATAATTAGTTCTTAAAAATAGTGTATCTTAGAAATACCATTTGTTGTTTCTAGCTTGAAGAGAATATTCATTATGAACTACTCTTTTGCGTAAGATAATAGTCATTCGGTCTACAAAATGGAAATCTTCTATAACCACGTAGCAAAACTCACGTAGAAGAAGAAGAGCAAGACTAGTGGATAACATTAACATAGAAGTAGGATTAGTCACGCGAAGATCATGAACACACTATGGATGAAACAAACTCCCTTCTACTTCTACGATCGTCTCGGATCCATGTCAACCATCATCTACGTCTATCGGAATCAACTTCTTGATATTCTCAACTACGTCTCACTATTTCATTATCTTCACTATCAATTCTCGTCTCATCTCAAATCGAATCAATTAATTTTCTTTTCAAAGAAATTAATTTCTTCTCCTTGCAAGAAAACTCATCTCTAAATCACCTCTCAAATTGACGTTTTGATTATCTCGTTCGAAATAGTCAAAGAAACTTTTTAATTAAACAAAAGGTTAATTAAAAAATTGTCAATATTCATTCTCACAAAAACTGACCAAAAATCGAATAAAATTTTTTCCTCAGAGGGCGGCCCCCATAAAATTAAGGGGACCGGCCGTGTAAATTGGGCCCCCCTTTAATTACTTAAGGGGATCGGCCACTGGAAAAATAAACAACCCCTTTTCAGTCGAAAATACATAGCCAAACACCATTTTTTTTCTTCTTTCCCCTTCCACCTGTTGTGAACGAACCATTTTCACCAAAACCTTTAAAAATCAATCTTCAAATCATCCAATTAACCAAAATTCGCAAGGGGTAATCACTAACAAATCGATCAACAACATCTATTGTAAGTTTTTCATCTTTCTTTTCATTTGATTTCATCCAATTTTGCTCTCAATCAAAATTGGGTGTTCTTCACCATTTTCATACTTTTTATTTTGGCCTAGGATTTCCATAACTATAATGACACCCGTAGTCATAGGAACACTACATGCTTGATAGGATTGAATCAAAACACTAATCGAGTCACAAATTTTCTTGGTTCGAAAATTTCATAAATATACATACATATTTTTTTTCAATTTTTTTTTTTGTAACATTTTATGTTGTTGATAACTTGTTTAGGTGACAAAATGCCAAGAGCCACTACAACCGATATATCCCTTACTAAATCCTACATCCCAAAAGTATCCAAAATCCCGAGACTCCCCTACATTGCCAAAATTGTACAAATCCATTGCAAATCGGCAACATTCACGAAGGTGTGTTGTTGATTCAATCTACTACAAATCCAACAATACGACGGCTCTTCACAAACATTCACTTCGATTGTCTCTTTAAAATCAACGAACCGATTGTTCCGAGATTTATTTTAGACTTCTATAGTCAAGTCACGGTTCAAACCGATGAATATGGCTATCTTTTCATCTCCATTTTGATTCAACATAAATTCATAACTCTCACTCTTGCTCAATTCGGTCAAATCCTCAAAATTCCTTACAACGGTCAAGCATTTACCAACGAGTGGGACCTTGCATCTCTTTTTATTATTCATAGATTAGCGTAGATAGAAGCAGCTGGTTGTTTATCATAATCATTTTCTTTATTCGTTTTCTTTTTCGTAGGATTAAAATAGAGAGGTAGAGTAGCAGTAGTTTTCTTGTGGTTTCGTCTTTCATTGGTTGTTTTTTTATCGCAACAGATTTAGTTTATGTATTAATTTGGATTTGGTAGTATAATTTTGAGACATTTGTGGTTAAGGATTCGAGCGAGTTAATATTCGATTTCCCAGGTTTAATGTATTTGATTGTTTTTTTTTCATTTCGTAGATTGGGTATGATTCATACTCGGATTTTAGCTTAGGTGGTTTGAATATTGTGCTACTGGTTTGGATTTTATTTAAGTGGAAAGGTAGATTTAGTTTTGATGTTTCCATTCAAATGGTTTATGGTTTAGTTCATTTTCATTTGGCATTTTTGGATATTGGATCAGATTTAGTTTAATCTTTGTTCGCATTATTTAGAATCGTCGGGTTAGCTTAATTTTTGATCCGATTTCGGTTTAGTTATTTCCAGCCTATGTAGTTTTTTTTTGTTTGAAAAATCTGTTTTCTATTTAGAACTTTAGGACCAAATTTTAGTATCATTTAGCATATTGTTTCGGCTTATCTTTTGTTGGTTTTATGTTTGGTGAACCCGGTTCAACTCATGAGGCGAGGAGCTTACGGATTTATTTAGCTAAACCGAATTTGATTATTTGTTTTAGCTAAATAAATCGGGTGGTATTCGTTCAATTGCGGGTCTTCAACTCGGTTTCATTTTCTATCCTTTTTCAATTAATTAGTGTAGCTTAGTTTAAAAAATGTTTTGCTTTGCTTATTTTATCATTATGCGTAGCGAGTAGTTTTATTAATGCTTGTTAAGTGATATTGTGATTTGGAATTTAAGTGCCGTTTTAAAAAGGTTTAAAAAATTAATAGTCATTAAAATTTTCCAATTTAAATACTTGCCATTTATTTAAAAAAAAACACTTTACTTTACTTGTCATTTAATTTCTTGAAATTTGTTTTCGAAGGATTTTAATTCGTTAAACCTAAAACCCGCACTTAATGAACATTTCACGTCACTTAGCAAGCATTTTCGTCATTTATATCCTTTAGATCAATCTTAGTATAATCTTGTAGTTTTTAATCTTAAAATTAATATTAGTTTAAAAATAGTTTAAATCCAAAAGTTTAGTTTCCCTTTTATATGCTTTCCCTTTTAGTAGATTTAGAAAACCAAACCCAAAAACTTAAGTGATAATCAAGCTCGATTTACAACTTGAACGTAGATTTCCATTCACTTCTCGCCGAGGAAACGACCCGGGAGGTTTTTGATAATTGCTTTGGTTAAAAGCGATTTTCTAGAACCCGACGGAAAATACTCACTATACTATTATTGGCCTATCCTTATTATTACGTATTTATATATATTATATATATTTATATACGTGTAGTTCGGACGTGATCAATTTTTGGCGCCGTTGCCGGGGAGAGGTGTAGCGATTTTTACGGGATTGTTCGTGTTCGAGCCTTGAAGATCCTTTCTTCGGTCCGTAAGATATCTCTAAGTAATAACTATTATAACATATTCAGTTACATAAACAGACATAAACTAGACAAGGGCCCAGTACTAACTATAGTAACTGCCAGACTTAACTTAGTACTGGCAAGACTTAACTATGACTATCCAGACTTAAACTCTATAACAACCAAGACTTAAGTCTGGTTTACAATAATTCCTAACAATCCTCCCCTAACTTGATCTTCACTTGTGAACTTCAAGTTTCTTTGAATATCTTCATTATGAGCTTCCTGAGATGTTGTGAGCATTATCTTGGAATTAATTCTGAACTGCAACATGATGACTGGTCTTGTAAGAGCCTTTCTAGATTACTATCAGCAACTCTTTAAAGCATCACTACTTGAATATTTGCAGAATCTAACCCATGATAAAAATCATGACCACACTTCACAGCTGCATGTACTATCTCTTCAACAACACTAGAAACAGCAACATTGACTCTATGTACATCAGTATCATAAATTTCCAGTCAATTCTCATCACATCCAGGTAATGTTAACTCCTGAAGATGGTTGAATCATTGAACAGAATTAATATGATATAATGTGCTCTATTACCATTTAGCCATTAACCCTGGAGAAGATAAATGATTTGGTTCATAAACCAGTGGGTACATTGTATAACCATTTCAACACTTAGTACGTGAAACATGGTGAGTTGAATTACCATATGATTTTTTAGCATATCATCAGTTATCAATGGATTTGAATACTCTTTACTAGTAGTCGTTTGCTCTGGAGTAGCTAACTCTTTATTTTTAAAACATGGTGAGTTAATTACCATACAGTTTTTGGTAAACTGTCAACCATCAACGATTTGATAGTCTTTCCCAAAGCCGTTGCTTTGACTTAGCAGTTCCATATGCCTATTAAGCATGGTGAACTGATGACCATTTGTTGTGTGGTGGTTAGCCAACACTCAAACCCTTCTCTCTTCCATTATAGTCCACAGTTTCCAACATATGTCCACAGCTACTAATAACTTCATTACTTTTTAACACCAGCTTGCTTCTCAATCATCTTCAAAAGTTTATAACAAACTTCATTCATTTTTATCTAGAAGCTTCATTTTCAGCATCACTTGACAGGCATCTTTTGACAAAGGATACTTCCTATCTGCTAACATATAAATATTGCATGCTTCATGTTAGGACAATGAATGCATCTCTATGACATAATATCTCCAACTAATCATCTTTGTTGTATTGGAAAGCTCTAATAGCACTTCATTGAGAGTGGACAAACATAGTCCTGAGATCACTCCATAGTACTCTGTCATAAGCATCTTCAGGCCTATTTGTTTCCAATTTTCTACATACCCCAACCTGTAACACTCAATAAGATCCTCTCTTTTGAACCATTAAGCATAGCACAAAGCTCATATAAACTGTATTCAAGCACTATTTTCTCTTATTATCGAATATGTTTCTTTCACCTTGTTGAAACATCTTCCAATGTTGCCACAAATATATAGATTTTGAATCCAAAGGAGTAGGATTCATAGCTGTCTACAGATCCTCATTATCATCTCATGATTTCCTTGTGGACTCTTGTCAATACATCTACCTTTCCTAGCCTTTGCTTCTTTCCTTTTCCTACTCTATTTTACTGGCTCTTCTTCTTTTACTTTACCAACTTTTCTTTGTATCTAGAACAACTTTTAATCATTAATCCCTTTGTTTCGTTTGAAATTTTCATGTCCTAAAGCACTTCTCATATCTTTTCAACTGTGCCTTTGTGAGCTTCATATTTTATAGGAACAAAATTATCAACTGCTAAGTAACTTCTCAAAAACTCTTTCTTTAATCTCTTCAAAACTTCCTTCTTCAAAACTGAGAAATGCTGCCAATTCCATGATTCTTCAGATAGTTAACATGTAAATTCTCACGGTGACTGAGACATAGGTTTTTTCCTTTGCCTTAGCTCCTTCTTTTGCAAAATTTTCTTTTCTAGTTCACCAAATCAACCATTCCTTTTTGGCAAAATCTTGTTCAAGATAAATCCTTTCCTAACACATCTTTTGTCAACTCTGGCATTTTCTTACTAACTTTGAGCTCTAAGAGCATCCCCAGTCTTCTCAGTAATAAATTGAGCTCAAATTGAACTTGAGCTTTTCTTTCTTTTGTTTGCATCATTTAATCATCTTCTCTCTCCAATCTTTTAGCCATTTTTATAAGATCAACCAAATGAACTTGTTTGGCAGTTTCTTCTTCCTCTAGAGTTTGCAATCTTATTGCTTCTGCAAGACTAGCTTCTTCTTGTTAAATTTGTTCTTTAGTTCTTTTGGGAGCTTGAGTCTCTTCAACAATCATTAGAGCTTTTCCTTCCCTTTGGCCTCTAGCAGAACTAACTGGTCCACTACCAGAATTAACTCCTAAGCCACCAGTATTAACTTCTTTAATTTCTTCAAAGGCAGTATTAACATCTGTGAAACCAGTATTAATTCCTTTACCAGTATTAACTTCATCAACATCCAATTTCCTCCTCAATCTAGTCTTAACTTTCCTTGTGTAGGTCTTGGTTCTTCGAGTAAGAACTTTAGCTAGAGTTTCAGCTGCTTCTAATCCTTCAGGACTAATATCTGCCTCTCCTGAAGTTTTGCCTTGTGTAGGAGTCTCAAAATCCTTTGATTTATCCTTCACAATAGACCTGACCATTTTATCCAAACCTTCCTCTTGTAAATTCCTCCCCTTTTGGAAGAATTTTTAGCATCCTCATCCTCTGAATCAGTAAGAACCACATGTCTCCTTTTGAGAACAACTTCCATCTTCTTTACCTTCTTCACCAATTTCACAATTACTTTTCCCATGGTCAGCTTAGTCTGCTTTAGTTCCTACTCCAAACTATCAACCCTTTTTATAAACTTGGGAACCAATTGAAGCAGGTCATCCACTGTCATAGTTCTTTCTTCTGCCACATAAGGGTGAGTAGGATCCTGAGATTGTGGAATTTCAGTTTTTTGTCTAGGTGAAAGTGAGTTAGGATGAGTTGTTGATTCAGCTATAGGTGTAGGTTCAGACTCAGTGGTTGCAGATATCATAGGTGGTGGAGATGAAGATGGTAATGGTTCAAAAGGTAATGGTTGAGTCACAGCTTGATCTGCTTGTCCTGCACTATGATCCACAGCAACAACTGGCAACATTGCAGGCAACAAAGGTCTTGGTACCCCTCTAAAACCCCTTTTCATGTTCCCAAAAATCTTTTTGGTCAATACAATAGCCAAATAAGGGTGTTTACTCTCAGTTTGTATTTCCAAAATCATTTGTATAAATCGAGGGTACATCAAAAACTTAGTTTTACTTTTCAAGTTTGCCACCATTCCATCAAAGATTAATTTTGAAAAGTTATAAATCTTGCCAGTAGAAAGACAAATCAAAGCAGTCACAATATTGCTACCAAATTGATCTCATCTACCACTTTTAGGACTCATACAGTGTAAAATATGATGAACTAAAAATCTCCATTGGGGTGTAAAATGACTTTTCCAAAATGTAAAAGTACCATCAGTTGGATACCCCATATTACCCATCCCCTCAAAAATCTCATTATTTGGCAACATGGAAATCCCTGAAGCATCTGCTAATTGAAGCTTACTTCGAACAGATGCCTCAGTGATTGTATACTCAAGAGTATCTATGGTTGCTCTTAGTTCTAGAGTCCCATCAGCAAGAGTTGTGGCAGTTGCAGTCTGCCAAAACTGTTTGACTAGGGAGTCATGGATAGTGGGATTGTGGGTCAAGGCATACCTGATTTTCGAACCTTTTAAAAAATCTACTATCTCTGCAAACCCTGTACTTTCTTCAGGTTTCTTTAAGAATCCCACTTGGTTATGCTTGTCGCAGTATTTCATTGAAGCCATTCTTTGAAATTGTAGTAAAGAGGTTGTGATTTTTGGTTATTATAAACTGGGTTTGACTCGTGTAGGTAACTTAGTACTGATTGTATCTGCTAATTGACTTTTTATGCGAAAAAAATGAATTTCAATTGGCCCTTCGAGAAAATAGTCGCTTTTTAATGAAGAAAACTATTGTAGGTGAGGTAAAACAGTAATTATCCAATTGGTATCATTATCCGCTTAAATATACCCGCAATTTGCTCTAACGGTCATATTTAAAGAAAAGTCAAAGTTGTTAGACCAAACAGTACTAACGACTAGTTACCAGTATTAATATTGGCCTACCAGACTTAAGTCTGGTCAACCAGTATTAACATTATATTGTCAGAACTAACAATAAGCTTACCAGGATTAATTAGTAAACTACCAGAATTAATATTGACAATACCAGAATTAACTTTTGCACAACTTCAGTTCGACTTTAATCCATGTCTTCAACATTAATCTTGATCTTGTTTCCTTCTTTAGCATATCTTGTAGAATCCTCCATCTTTTGTAGAATTCCATAATGTCAAATTAGTCCCTCTTGTTTCATTCTTTTGTTCTTTTGTCTCATCAAATCTATAATTCCCAACATATGTCCTGAATTATCCTCCCCTGATCCTCTGGTTCTTCATCCTTTCTCCTTTTGAGAATATCTTCTAGTTTCTTTACTTTCTTCACTAACTTCACAATTACTTTTCCCATGGTCAGCTTAGTTTGCTTGAGTTCTGTCTCCAAACTATCAACCTTTATTTTCTCTACCCGAATGAGCTTCTTCTCATAAGAATCTCGTATAAAGTGGTGTCTGATCTCTATGTGCTTTGTCTTGGAGTGATACACCGGATTCTTCACAATGCAGATTGTGCTTTCATTATCAATGTGGATTTTGGTATTCATGAAATTGAAACCATAGTCCAACATTTGATTCTGAATCCACAATACTTGTCCACAGCAACTTGCAGCAGCTACATATTCAGCTTCTGTTGTAGAGGTAGCCACTATTGTTTGTTTCTTGCATTGCCATGAAATTAATCTGCTTCCAAGAAATTGACAACCACCGGTTGTGGATTTTCTGTCAAGGTTTGCCCCAGCATAGTCACTATCTGAGTAAGCTTCCAGGTCAAAAGATGATTCTCTAGGATACCATAAGCCCAAATTGGGTTTGCCCTTAAGGTACTTAAAGATTCTCTTCACAGCATTAAGGTGTGAAGTCTTGGGAGTAACCTGAAAACGAGAACAAGCACATACTGCAAACATTATATCAGGCCTAGAGGCAGTTAAATACATGAGAGAACCTATCATGGATCTGTATAAGTGTACATCCACTTCATCAGCTTCCTCATCTTTTGTCAACGCCATCTTGGTCTCCATTGGGGTTATTGCAGTTTTCACACTTGCAAGGTCAAACTTTTTCAGCATGTCTGCAACATACTTGTCTTGAGAAATAAAAATTCCATCTGTCTTTTGCTTGACTTGCAATCCAAGGAAGAATATGAGTTCACCCATAGAACTCATTTGAAATCTGCCTTTCATCAATGCCTCAAATTCATCACACCAAGACTTTCTAGTAGAGCCAAAAATGATATCATCTACATACACTTGAACCAGCATGATATCCTTCTTGTCCTTCTTAATAAACAAAGTCTTGTCAATAGTACCCCTTCTGTATCCATGCTTCTCTAGAAATGTTGATAGAGTAGCATACCAAGCTCTAGGAGCTTGATGTAGTCCATATAAAGCTTTGACAACCTTATAAACCTTCTTAGGATGATCAGGATCAACAAAACCAGGAGGTTGAGAAACATACACCTCTTCATCTATAGTGCCATACAAAAATGCACTTTTTATATCCATTTGGTATACTATGAACCCTATAAATAAGGCAAAGGCTAAAAATAACCTGATAACTTCTATTCTTGCCACAGGAGCAAAAACCTCATCATAGTCAATACCCTCTTCCTGTCTGTGACCTTGGGCCACTAGTCTTGCCTTATTTCTAACAACTACTCCTCTTTCATCCCTTTTGTTTCTTTATACCCATTTTGTTCCAATCACCTTTGCTCCATGAGGTAGATCTACTAGAATCCATACCTGTTACAGCGTAAACTGTAACAACTCCTCTTGTATAGGTTCAACCCAACTGTCATCTTTTAGAGCTTTAGAAATCTTTTTAGGTTCCTCCTGAGATAAGAAGCAGGCAAACAAACAATGTTGTTGATCTTTGTGATTGTTCCTTTGCTGCTTTTGAACATAACTTACCAGTGTATGTGCTCCTAAATGTTGCTGCACTATGCTTCTAGTTTGCACAGATGACTTAGGATCACCCAGTATTTGACTTTGTGGGTGAATGTTGTGTATCCTAAGAGTAAGAATAGGACTAACAACTACATATGTTGGTAAGTTGTTGAAATCATGGACCATACCGTCGTCATCATAAGAAGCCTCATCAAAAATCCCTTTCTGAGGCTTGTTAAAGATTGTGAGCTATGGCATATCTGAATCATCTTGATCAGCAGGTTGAGTATTATCTTTTAATACAAAAGCATATAGCTTTACTTGTTCATTGTTGAATATTACAAAAGTTGACAATACATTTCCCAAAATATGTGCCACTAAATTCTTTAAGCGTGGCAATCCAAATGTAACCAATTGCAATCCCTGGCATTCAGCCTATTTGACCTTCCTGAAAACCATTGCTTAAAAACGTACAAACAATATGTTGGTGAATTCATTGGTTTGATAAATCATACAACTGCATTAGGACCGCAAGACTTTTCCCGTGTGACTGAATATTGCAAAACATGCAGGCATCACAAAAATACGATTTACATTTCCTAGTCATGACACTGAAGCTCGACAATCTTTCTTGCAATTAAACTATATATTGCAATTTCTGCCCGATTAGATGTTCAACCCGAAAACATCCCAAATTCGACATGCTATACGTTCGTTCTTGGTGATAGTACTCACCTGGAAACGGGGAGGTCGTTTCCCAAATAGCTCTATTAAATAAAACATTCACGCTCACATAAATGTAATTCCCAAGTACTTCTATACAATTGACAGTTCATGATTAATGGGCTTAACTTGGTGTTATCGCTACTTAGGCAAACATTGTAATCAAATATACTTGCGTCCCAATTTATAAAAACCAAAAGCATGTTCAACACCATATTTATAAATCATTTGAAATCGTAAAAATGCGGGCTTTGAACTAACATTGAGTATCAGATTAAAATCCAAATATCGCAGATAAAGCGTCACGTAAAAGATCGAATGCAACCTAAATTATCATAGGTCGTATAAGTACCGAGTACTTGAATATAATCTTATAGTTGTTACATCGTACTATCATTCGGGCTATCATAATTTAAGAGGTCATGACATGACGTTCGAGGAGTTAGGACACTTTAAATCGTAAATCCAACAACTCGTCGATACGCCATCCGAAGAGGCCTCATTATGAAACTCCCTAGTAATATAGTACTTTGATAACCACATATTAATTCTTATATAGGTTCAATCACCAACTAATGGTTTGTAAAATTACGGTTATAACTTAAAAACGTTTATAATTACCGTTTTAGTAAAACTAGCATAACTTTTGCGTTTTCAGCCCGATTTTAACGTTTCTTATGCCCATCTTTTCGTATTAGACGAGTTATCATAATTTGACATTTTTTATATTTTACACTCTGGTGAACAGTAACTTTTACTGTTCACATCAGACGTCGACTTATTTAAATCGTATTCGTCGTCGGGTAAAAACCGAAATGCGTTATTTTATTCGTTTATAGCTCCGTTTTCTAACGATATCTTTCCGAGGAGGTTCTCGTTTTTGAAAGTTCTATATTTGTATTGAAGTTTCACAATAACTATAACTTTCTGGTCAGGAATAGTAATTTTATAAAAAATAGTTTTATAAAAGTTTTAATTGTCGTAAACTCCGCGAAATTAATAATCGTTCGTTATTAATTGAAAAATTACGATTCTTATCATTTTGGAATCCTAAAAATAGGTATTATTTATTAAAAATATCAAACTTGCTGTTTGATATAAATTTTATAAAAATTATTTTATAAACTTCGTTTAATTAACTTATAACTCGTTTTTTTAATCGTAAACTTTTTTCGTTTATTTAATCCGTTTAACAAGTTTCTTACCTTTTCGGAATTCGTCGCTGGAATTGTATTATCTTATAAAATATAAAATTCTCTGTTTGGGAATTCGAAAACCTACTGACCCTATATGATCTTTTATTTATAATTTATTTATATAATAAGTTTTATTTATACTTTTCTACCTCACAACTTTACCCACAAGTCTTTTATAATTATATTTATCATATTGTTATACATATAAATAATGTCCATTGTTATATTTGTCCAAGTTCATCACAGTTCACTTTTATTAACTTTTCATGAAATCTATACTTTTCTAAATATTAACTTTTAATTACAAGTTTATACATGAACTTTTTATGCTTAAACCGAGATTGTACAAGACTTATATATCCTTTATTTCATGATATTACCAACATCATAATATGTGAGAAAGTGTACAAAATCATAATCACAAGTAAAATTATATTTTTCATGTTCAAAAGTATTCCTAATGGTGATTTCACTATATAGCACATTATATACATAAAAACTCATAAACTAAAAGCATAAAGGTTTAAAGTAGACCTTATGATGTGTGATGATGATGAGAAACAAATGCTAAACCCGTGTTTAGCCTTAAAATCCAAGCTTGCACTTAAGAAACCCTAGTTTTCTCAAGAAAACCCTAATCTTGCTTTTCTTGATTATTACTTGAAAATAATTAATCAAGGCTTCAAAATACTTTGAGGTATCTTAGATATGTTATAGAAGAGTGTGTAAATGTGGTATCAAAGTTTGCATGGTTGGGTCTTTGTGGTGTGATTATGATTTATGAACGATAGAATATAGAGAGAAAAAGGGAAGAAAATTTTGATTTTTATCAAGTGTTTTACTTGTATGTCTTTCTCATCACTAGATACATGTATATATAGTGCAAGACTTTAGTCAAGGATACAAGGTATGGTCTTGGTCTTGGTCCAAGTCAAAGAGACAAGGCATGGTGTAGTTTAATGAGAAGGCATGGGCTAGGCATTAATGAAAGAGATGTACATTTGACCAAATGGAAAATTTTCTTATATCTTGGTATACATTGAAAGGAATTCGGAAATAGAGATTTTGTGATGTTGATTGAGTAATTTTTTATGTAATTGGGTATAAAAGTGGGTATTTGTTGAAGCGTAGAAAGTTTTGGTGGGTTCCGGGTTTTCTGTTACGTGCCTAAACGCAATTTATCGCGAAGTATACACTTTCAAGTATTCCGATAAAAAAATAAAATGAACAAAATTAATAACTATCCTCAAAAAATAATTACTTAACCTTATTGTTTGATGTAAACATTTAATTGTTTGATGCCCGTTTAAATTGACGCGTAATTTTTATGCTTACTCGATTTAGTTCAACATTTATGATTTAAAGCAAATGGTACAATACAAAAGGTTACATTGCGGATTTTATCGACGGTCGTCAATGACTGAAAACACAGGGTGTTATAGTAAAGAACCCACCCCCCCCCCCCCCAGAAACTTTTGAAAATCATGGACCATACCCTTGGTCAATCATAAGAAGCCTCATCAAAAATTCCCTTGCTGAGGTTTGTTAAGATTGTGAGCTCTGGCCATGTCTGAATCTTCTTGATCAGCAGGTGTGGGATTTATCTTGTCACACTACCAGAATAACTGAGTTATGTATGGTAGCTTTGGTTTTAGGTAACTCTCTTAAAAATGCTTTTGAGCAAGTTCATCCAATTCTCTATCTAAGGCTTTTTTTTTTTTTTTTTTTCTTTTTTTTTTTTTTTTTTTTTTTTTTTTTTTTTTTTGGACTTTTAGGAGTATCCATTGAAATGCAGTAGAATAAGCCTCCTTCTCTTGTGTTTTAAGGTTTTGAAGCTCTGTCAAAAACTCCTCTGCCTTTGAATTAGGTAGAAGACTTCCTTGGTCCAACTTGTCTGACTGTTGTAGGCACAACAATAAGCTCCTCAGCCTCATCTTCTTCCTCGGAAGCATTTGCATTAGGAGTTTGTAGTGTACCTACACTGTTAGTCACTTCTGATGTACCTGCATGTGGGTTAGTTTGATTCTCTAAAGACACAGGAATATAGTTCATAGAATCAGTTAGATAATCAATATCAAA
>BQNB010138732.1:0-17662 GCA_026074375.1 Tanacetum coccineum
TCAAAATAAAATTAAATAGATAAAAAGATATTTCAATTTGAAAATAAAAGTGATTTTTTAATCAAAATGTGACACATGTCACTTTATGATGTGATTCCAAAAAATGAGATGGATGGTCAAGATTGCACCTACTTATCTTAATTTTTAATGGGTCTCACATTATAATGCTTTATATAGTAGTATAGATTAAGAGCATCTTCAATGAGTAAACCGACTTTTCATTATTAAAAAAAGCTTTTTGAGAAGGTTTTTCTTATTGCAACAAAAGCTTTTTAGAAAGCTTTTTTAAAAGACTTGTTAAACAACAAGTCTTTTATAAAAGCTATTCCTATTTAATGTGCATTGCAATAAATGCAAAAATAATCAAAAGTTTTTTGCATTGGAGATGCTTTAAGAATACTCGCATTGACAGTATTCATATGGTGGTTTATGAAAAAAATTATAAAATATTAAAAAAGTTTAAAATTTTATAAACTATAGTGAACATTCATTTCAAACTTGTGCATTATAAAAAAGTCTATAATATTTAACTTTTTTCATAATTTAATGCATTTGATAATATGTGATGTTTATAAAACATGAAAATGTTTAAACATAGTGATGATGTGTTTATAGAATAATTTTTTTTATCATTTAATGTCATACCAAAAGTATAAACATTTTAAAAAGTTTATTACAGTGGATACCCTAAGGAGCCAGACGACTTACAACTTTCATGTCACCTCATCTTTCTTTCTCATGCGACAAACATGCGATCTACTTGACACAATAAGTCAATGGTCATATTTTCTCACAATTATTATAAGAATAAAATTAAAATCTTTTTAATAATAAAAAAATATTACATACTAATTCAAACAAAAATAAAAACTGTTTATTAGTTATTAATGTAATTTATTATTCATTTATAAATAAAAATGACAATGAAAACAAACTCTAAAGACTATTATTTATATTTTTTTAACAAAACTACACTTCTTCGTTGTGCAAAACCGCAAATCTCAACATACTTAATATTTTTTTTATAAAACGAATTAAAAAAGAGAAAGGAGAGTGCGCATCAACAAGGTCGAGAGTGTGCATCAACAAGGTCGGGACCTCTACCTACTTCTCCAAAAAACACAACGTCGATCGACTCGAGGTGGGGGGTTTCAGTGGTGGCGACCGAGTCGAATGTGGGTCGACTTACTCGGTCGACCGACCGTTGTGGGTAGCCTAAGGTCTTGTTTGATAAAATGGAAATGAAATGTCAAAATAATAGAATAAAAGAGATAATGAAATAAATGATGTAATATAATTAATCATGACTGTTATTATTAATGTTTGATTTGTATGATAAAACAAAATAAAATCGATAAGAAAAAAACTAAAGTACCTTATTGATGATAGAAAATTTATTTAATGATAATTTTTTATGTAATTTTGATTTTATAACAAGATAGAATGAAAAAAAATAAGAGACCCTTAAGGAATCAAAACGGTAGATTTTTGTGTGATAGATCATTACTTGTGATAAATCATTACATTTTATATATGTAAACAAATTTTTTTTCATTTTGTCGTAATAGTCATTTTTTTCCTGTTTTTATTACAACATACAAATACTACCTATCAGTAATGGTGACCTCATGTGATTTAGGTCACCCATGACACCTCAAGTTTTGATCTCTAAGACCAAACACATAATCAAAATGTCTGTAATTATGACCAAATGCATAATCCAACATTTTTTAAAACTTAAAAGTGACAAAGCAAACACTTCCTAATTGATTTTAAACCCACAAAAACGCGACTTTAAATTCCAGAGGCTGCAGGTATGAAGTTATTGACGAAGATGGAGAAAAAAGATTACATGCAACAAGTTGCACCTAAATCGAATCGATTATATAAGCTTATTAATCATAATTAAGTTTTCTATTTTAAGTGTTCTTACATATTTTTAGCGTTTTTTATTTCATTTTTGTAAATTAGGATAAAATGGATGTAAATGGTGGGTTGGTCAAAATTAGACATCATTCTAAATGCTTTTAATGGATTGGTAATTTTTTAATTGAATTTTGATGTGTGACCTTATGGTGGTAGAGGTGTTTATTTAGGCGGTTCTTTTACTGGGTGAGATATTTTATATTCTTTATAAAAAAGTGTTGATTTTTTTTTCTGAATGTTTTTCTGGGAGTTTTTGAAGGTGGTCGGAGCATTCGCCGATGACCCCGGTTGGTGGGTGTCCGATCAAAGTTGACGATAACTGTGTTTCCTTTATTTTCATTGCAAGGACTGTTGACATGTATACTTTTAAAATCATCAGCTCAATATATACTTCTTTTGCGGTTTTTAGGTGATCAAAACTATCTATGAAGCTTTGCTTGATTTAGACCCTCTTAATGACAGGAATTCACTAAGAAGCTTGCTACGTTAACGGGCCATGAAAGACATTTATGAGGTAAACAACTATTTATATTTTACAAGTACGCCATTTAGCTTGCTTAATCACAGTGATAAAATCATTAACCATTTTGGAAGCTTAATATAATGGAAAACTATGTAATACTAAGTGTTTGCTCATGGCAACAGGAAGCGGAAGCTAATATGAGGCCGATATAAGCTTTCGAAATGGATGGGTTTGGGTGATGAAATGGGGGCTGATTTGGGTGGTTTTTGGGGTTGAAATCGGGCCGTTTTGGTGTTGAAATGAGGGCTAAAACGGGTGGGTTTAGGTGCTGAAGTGGAGGCTGAAATGAGTGTGTTTGAACGCTGAAATGAGACTGAAGTGGGTTGCGTTTAGGCGCTGAAGTGGGGACTGAAATGGGTAGGTTTGGGTGTTGAAACGGGGACTGAAATCAGTGCGTTTGGGTGCTGAAATAGGGGCTGAAACGTGTGGATTTAGTAGCTGAAATGGGTGGGTTTGGGTCTGAAATGGGTGGGTTTGGGTCTGAAATGGGTGAGTTAGGGGCTCAAAATGGGTGTGGGGTTGAGAGGTTGAAAAATAGGTGGGTTTGAGGGCTGGATTTGGGTGTGGAATGAGGGCTGAAGTGGTTAGTGCGTTTGGTTGATGCAAATATGATTGAAAATGTGTGCTTTTGGGGCCTTAAATGGTGATTTTTGGGTGCTGAAATAAAGGGCTGAAAATCAGATCCGCGTGTGGGTGCTGAAATGATGGCTGAAAGGGGTGGGTGTAGGGGATGAGATGAGTGGGTTCGGGTGTTGAAACAGTTGCGTTTAGGAATGTATAACTTCTTGTAGGCATTGTGCGAATTCAAATTTGTGAAATAGAAAAGGCTAAGAAGTCTGATAGAAGTCGATGCAGTGAATAAGCAAGCCACTGTGACAAGAAACATAATACAAAATCACGGAAAAACAAAGAGATTGGATGTCGTAATCAGCCTTTTTGTAAGGTGTCTTAATTACAAAGCTCAAGCTCTTATAAGCTTTAGTAAGTTTATTGTGAAACACTAGGTTTATGTACAAACTGAATTTTGGAGTGACTCATGGTTATCTTGAATATCCTTGGCTTTGTATTTCGTATATTTGGTAAAGAACTTTTTAGAATGTTGGCATTCAAGTACTTTTCCAATAGCAACAATATAAGCTATTTTAAATGAGCCGATAAAAGAATGTTGGAGTTGTAGTTTAGATTTTCTTATCAGCATGCTACTTCCCCCGTCCCATTTTTATTGTCCACATTTTCTTTTTGGATGTTCCAATTTAATTGTTCGTTACTAAAAATAGATATGAAAATTTGGTTAAGTTTACTATATTATCCTTGTTTGAAATTATAATTACAAACTTTAAATAATACTTTAATTAATTAGCTAAGGGTAAAACTGTAATTCTGTCAAAAAGTAAGAAAGAGAAAGCAGTAATAAATGCACTTTTCTTAAACTGTGTATTTTTTGTCGGGATACAATAATAATAGGACGGAGGGAGTATAACTTTAGCGTAAGCAGTTTTAAGTAAGCTTAGAGTAAAGGGTGTGGTGGCTTAAGCCACAAAACAAAACGGGCCCCACAGGCTGCCGCATCAGCTTTTCACTCCCACTAAAAAATACTCCTTGACTCATAACACAGTTTTCTGAATAAAAATACCTTTGATGGAATTTTTTGCATAATATGCCACATGCAAAGTCTGTGTTTGGCTTTCTTAAAACGGCTTCAATAGCTCTCTTCATGGCTCCATCTTGATCGGTCACAATCATGGTTGGTTCTTTTAAGAAAGCGGTCATGAATGCATTTAGCAGCCACGTGTATGATTTTGTGTCTTCATGTAAAAGCATTCCCGAACCAAGTGTGACACACTTTTCGTGATTATCGACGCCAATGAATGGTACAAACTTCATGTTGTACCTATATAAAAGTCATTTTGTTAGTACATAAGAATCACATGTGTTTTTCATTGAATCACAAGTGATTCAAGTGGAATCACATTTGACTCAAGTGGAATCACATGAGATTCTACTTGAATCACATGAGATTCCTAAACTAAGAATAATTATAAAGAATCACAGTGATTCACTTACTTGTTGCTGTTGAAGGTTGCATCAAAAGATACTTTGTCTCCAAATTCCTTGCAGTTGCATTTGGCAACTTCATCAGCCTAAAACATGGCAACCAACTCACTGTTTTCTACCTTATACTGAAATGTAAAGTCAAACACATACATTTTTCTATTTTCCATTTTGTTTATAAGCATTTGTGCGCCACTTTCACCTATGAAGACATTAACATCCCTCTGATGATTCTTAAAATCATCAGTCGTCCCATGAACATGTTCATATCCGCCTTTCATGCTACTTAACAAGTTGTATGCACGTGTTGCACCAATTTTATTTGTTGCAGCTTTGACAACAAACATTTTCTCTCCTTGAGTCATCTTTCTTTGTTTTTTTGTCAAGTGTTTGTACTCTTTTGGGATAAGCATGTGATTGTGTTTGGCGTGAAATTGTTCTAACTTGTATCTTCCAGTAACAATATTCAAAACTAATTTTATACGAGCTTTGCAACGTGTTACATGAGTTGTTGTATTTCTTTTTGGTTTTTCACTATATTCAGGATCAAGAGTGTCAACATTAATACTTTTTGAAACACCTTCTCTATTACACATGATGTACTTATGTTGTACCGCTCCTGGTTTTGTTAACCTTTGCCCTGATTTTTTAACTTCAAAACCTACCATATAAGCGTATTTTGTATACATATCTATAGCTTCATCTATTGTATCATAGTAGGTCCCCTCAACCGGTATAGGAATTCCTTGTACATGAGGCTCCTAATATATCGATCCACCAGGTGATTCATTTTGCTCGTATAAAGTTGCTCTTGGTGTTTTCATATACTATGTATATCAAAAAACAGAATCACATGAGATTCATGATTATATAACCACTGAATCACATGCAATAACTAAAAAAAGAAACAACATAAAAGGGTAGATTAAACAAAATCACATGAGATTCATAAGAATCTCATGAGATTCATCAGAATCACACGAGATTCATAAGAATCATAAGAATCACATGTGATTCATGTCTTCCTAAATGTAATTTTCATGAATCTCATGTGATTACAACACACTTCCAGGCAGAACATTTTAACTCTAAAATAATAGAACAACTGAATCACATGAGATTCATGTTAAATAATTGAATAACATATGATGTGATTTACATGAATCACATAACAAATACAACTCTAAAATCACATATGATTTTCATTATTCATAATGAAACACTTCTAGAGCAAAATCACATGTATTTTTACTTGTAACTTCTTCCATAACGGTATCTAAATCTGCAACTTTTGGTAAAACATTATCTCCATTTGATTCAACCTCATTCTCTTGTTCAATAATTTTTTTTGTTCAGATCGATCACTTTAGTTACTTCTATAACATTTATAGAATGATCTTCTTCCATTTTCCAGTGATTTTACAAGAGATACAAAGAGAGTAATTAGTTGAATCACATGAGATACAAAGATAAATCACCTGTGAGATACAATAAATGAGGGGTAGATGGGTTTTTTTATTTATATATGATTAGAGGTTTTATTTTATGCCATTGGATGTGAATGAAATGAAGGGCCAAGATCTCTTGATTTGTTCTTTGATTAGTACCCGTTCTATGGGGATCTCACCTCAATAGCTCTAATGTCTGCAACAGGAGAGAAAGTTTCTTCATAATCAACCCCATAGGTTTAAGTGAAGCCCTTCGCTACAAGACGAGCTCTAATCTCTACAACAAGAGAGAAAGTTTCTTCATAATCCATGTCAGTCTTCTTTTTGAAGAGCCATTTGCTACCAACGGTTTTACCATTAGGAGGAAGATCAACTAAGTCCCAGACTTGGTTATCTTTCATGGACTGCATTTCCACATTCATAACATCTAGCCATTTATCAGATTCAGGATCCAATAATGAAGCTTTGTATTTAACGGGTTCATTAAGACCCCCCAACTCATACTCCTCATCATCGATGTATAAGCACATGCGATCTGAGGCATGTTGTGTCCTTGCGGACCTACAAATGGGATTGACATCACTTTGAGGTTCATCAATTTCTTGATCATCCTCATCATGATGTAAGTTAGTGTTTTCAGAAGGATGCATATCTTCTTCTTGAATTATTTCAAAATCTTCTAGACTCCCACTTGCTTCTTGAGTTATAAGACTATTTCTTAAAGAATTCAACATTCCGAGCAACAAGTACCTTGTTCTCGGGTGGGTAGTAGAAAGAATAACCCATTGTTTCCTTTGGGTATCCTATAAAGATATTCTTAATAGATCTGGGTTCTAATTTTTCAGGTTTGGTAAGTGTATCACGCTTAAAAAGTGCCTCACAACCTCACACTTTTAAGTAAGACAGCTTAGGGGCTTGCCCATGCCATACTTTGTATGATGTCTTTTCAACCTTCTTAGTTGGAACCATGTTGAGAATACTTGCAGCAGACTCAAGGGCATAATCCCAAAAGGATTTAGAAAGAGTTGTTTGACTCATCATGAAGTGACCATGTCTTGCAGGGTTTTATTTCTCCTCTCATACACACCATTGTGTTGTAACGTGTATGGAGGAGTGCAATGGGAAATAATTCCATGCTCCTTAAGATGATCCAAAAACTCTTGACTCATATATTCGCCTCTATGATCAGAACGTATCAATTTTATGGTTTTCCCAAGTTGGTCTTCTACTTCCTTTTGAAACACTTTGAAGGTTTCAAACACTTCATGTTTATGTTTCAGCAAGTAAACATAACCATAACAACTAAAGTCATCAGTGAAAGTGACGATGTAGCTAGCTCCTTGTCTTGACAGTTCTAAATAGGCCATATACATCGGTGTGTATTAGTCCAAGTAGATCTTTAGCCCTTTTCACTTGATGTGAATAAGGTTTTCGTGCCATCTTTCTATACATACATGAAACGCATTTATCAAAAGACTGATTGTGTCAGTTGAATTAAGAAGTCATCATCTTGCAACTTCTCTATATGTTTCTTGCTAATGTGTCCAAAATAACAAAGCCACAAGAGAGTAGAGTCCAAGTTGATCTTGGCTCTTTTATTGCTAACAACATACATAGAACTATCAATTGTATTAGAATTAGACAAATCAATTTCAAAAATACCATCCCTTGGAATGACACTAAAATAAATCAAATTATTCCTAGAAACTAAAATTGTATTATACTCAAAACGGTTAATAAAACCATCGTCATACAAACGGGAAACTGAAATGATTCCTCTAGTGATAGAAGGAGCATAATGACAATTGTGTAAAACTAAAACTAATCCACTAGGGAGACACAAATGAAAAGATCCAATAGCTTCAACAGCTGCACGATGACCATTGCCCATTTACAAGTTCAAAGAACTTGCAAAAATTGACATAAATCTAACCTATGAAAAAAATCTGCCATGGGTTGGAATAACCCAAAGGTCTCACCAAAGAGGTCAAACCAAATGCACGTGTTTTTAGTTTGGTTGGCATATAATTAAAATTTACATAAGGGTATATACATAAGTTTATGAAAATATGTGTCAAAAGGTGTACAAAGAAGCATGCAAAACATCCTTGTAGCACATGTTAAAAACAATTTTGTTAACTTAGTTTTTAAGGGTGCTAATATCGCGGGTGATGTTCAAAAGCTTTAAATTTATAAGACTGAAATTACCGGTTTTTGAAATAGAAACACATAGGTAAACGTATAACCCACGTATGTAGTATAACATTTTAGGTAAGACCAGGTCGTCCACAGGGATTTGATTAGTGTTCGAATAATTAGAAATTTTAAAACAATTATTAATAACTTTTAAGATAGATTCAATAATAAAGAAATATGACTACTCGGATAGTTTCATTTAATTCATAAGCAATGGCAGTAATCTCGATCTTCGACTTTAGGACTTGAATTTATAAAAAGGATTTCTCGTCAGAAAGAGTTTTCACAAATTAACTGGTTTCAACTTAAGACTTATCTTGGTTTAACTTAATCAAATGTGTCACTCAAACAATCAAGTTACTATTATATCAAATCTATTTTGTTTATCTAATAACATAAGTCATAGACAAATCTTCAAAATCATATAGTGCACAACGGGTCTTTCGACCTATACCATTATAAGTATATAATCAAAGTTGATTAACAAGTTTAACAAGATTAGATATAATAGGATGGTAAAATAAGCTTAAGATTGAGGATTGGAAAATAAGCTTAAATTGCTAAGAACGAAATGACATCCAAATGCTTAATTATTATATAACATCACGCCGCAAGTCATAAGAGGTTTTAGCCCCTCATGGCTATAGTGTTCATATAACAGAAGCTTATGGAAAACAAGAAACATACGAATTCTGATTGAGAATGAATTGAAACACGAACTTTACAAGTACGAATTCCTATTGAACCCTTATTCACTAAGTGTTGAATGATGATCTCCTTTCTTCGCCGCAATTTAGATGCTAAACTCATAAATTGATAAGATATATTGAGAGATAGGTTATAGTAGTAGAAGTGTGAGTAAATGAGATAATTTTCTTCAATTTATATAGGTTGACAAAAGTGTGGCGCAACTTCCTTAGAAGTGTGACGAACGTTGCTTCTTATGCGTACATCTTATAATGCTTAGATCTTAATGCTGATATAAGTGCGGCGCACATGCATGAAAAGTGCGTCGACTTAGGGTACTAACTGTTCCTTTAAGTAACTTCGTTCCCGAAGAGCGGGCGTACTTTGCTGATCTTGGACTTAGTATTATCTTCTTCTATCTTTTTTTTCGTAAGGTGTAAAATACTTGTGTCCTTAGTCTTTTTGAGCTTGAGATGTCTTCAAGTGAACCTGCACATATTTTATGCATTTAAGTATCAAAAGTTCATGAGAAATGATATAAATAGATACAATAACGCTGTCGAAAACATGTATAATTAAGGCGTTATCAAATCCATCTACACTTAGCTATTGCTTGCCCTCAATTAATTAAAGCGAGAAAACAAGATTCATTTATCGTGACGTGGATAAAATTTTAAATTTAACAAGTGTTTATAGTTTATATAACCTTTCAGGCATAGACATATAACAGAGTACCTCACATAGGAAATGTGTTTGATTTATATTCACTCAAGCCACTCAGATAGGGTTTATATTGTGAAGTTACTCAATTGCACATACATAATCTAGATAGCTACCATAGGCTTGTACGAGACACATAAACATGTCCGTTGCGGCGTGAGCCCTAGATAAAAATCTCAAAGAGGAAAAATGTGATGCTGATGAGGGTGAGTTGTGTTGGTTCCATGTGCCAAACTTAAGCCTTATACTTTGAACTTTTTTAACATGTTTCGATAACTAAGGCTGGCACATACTTTCTTTCATTGAGCATTTTTCTTCAACTTTGGATACTTAAGCAGATTGGGAATAAAAGGGAGTGCTTGCAGATACAGGAGTTACGCGAGATTTATTTCACCTCTTATCATACGATTTTGTCTATAAATTAACCTCACTGTGGTTAGTAAATGATAATCAAGCACAAGTGATATCATCAAATAACGTCACATTTTACCAATTATATCCTACACCATATAAATACCACTTTAGAAAAATTAAAATACACTAATATTAAATTACTAAATTTCAACATAATATTGCTAGCATTAATATAGTTAGAAAAAATATACGATTCATCAAAATTCTCCCCAATTCCCAAAACCTCATCAAAATACTTAACCTCATAACTCATACCACTTTCCTAAACCCTCCAATCAGAACCCTCTACACATCTCCATTTCATCCACAATAAAAATCCAAATTCACCCCATATCACTATCCTACTAATACACTCCAACCCTAAACCTACATACCGATTACAACCTACCCCTCACTTCATTACTTATAAACCTTCCATTAAAATAAATAAAAATAATCAAAACCATCACTCACATTACAAAACTCCAAAAACTCCTACATCACCTAACTACCCACATTTAAAATTCCAAAACCATAAACTCCACCAAACTATCAAAAAACCACCATTCTAAACCTTTATCCACAAACTACACAAACCCACCCCCAACACCATACCACCAAACCCCTCACTAATCTTCATCCACTTAACCTAACCCACCCAACAAACCCATCCTCCCCCATTTACCACCAACCAAATAACAACCATCTTAAAAACCTATAAATCACACTATATTACTAAACCCCATCAATATTTACAAATACATTAAATATTAACAAACATAAATTAAATAAACCACCTACAACCAACCATACACACAAACGATATGAAAAACCTAACAGGAAGACACTTCATCTACTAACTCCAATCATATATATCAATACAATTCACCCACTCCAACCACTTTTAAATATCTCAAACCTACCTACAGCTACGCTGAATCATTTCATCTACAGACCAATATTATATGTCTGTGTGTACATATCCTTACCAACTTCACCCACCCCCTTTCCCCTGCACGAACCCAACCCCCATAAATCAAAAATCTTGACCAAATGCTAATGTGTGTCTCCGTGAGTCATACAATTGTGACTGTTCCATGTAACTAGTAACTACTATTGTGAGCTCCAAAATCTCAACTAGCAACTGAGTAACAATACATTTACAAATCAATTTATTGAATGCTTCACTCAGCAGCTCTATAGAGTACACAGAGAAGCACGTATACTCCATCGCATGTCAGACGATGTGTCGTTCATAACTATCATATTCTCTGACTGCTGTTACTAAGCTGAGAAGCAGGTATATGTCTAAAGAGTCATCTTAAATATGTAAAGTTAGAATATTCCGATGTGATGAGAGAGTCTCATTATTGTCGTGACCGTGTGTCGCTGAATCTCTCTAGTACTCGGTCTGTTGAGGAATTGTAGTACGCGCTCGCGACAGTGTATGCGAGTTAAGATGTCGTGAACAAGGGTGGTTGTGAGTCAGAGTTAGCTGTATGTGACGGATGGAGTTGAGATTGATATATCAGTCGGAGTGCCGCTGTGTAGAGACGTGAAATTAGGGTATTGGAACTAAGCAGAGTGTTGTCTTGTCATGGAGATATGTATCTAGAATATCTGTATGCGAGCGTGTATAAGACAACTACACTTTGAGTGATGAGGTCAAATTTCAACATTTAATCAAGATTTCAAGTATGGTAATCTATTGTTGGAGCTAGTGAGTCTGTCTCCTTAAGTGCTGGTGGAGGCCGGTGATATTAGGGAGCAGAGGTGTGCTATTTATGCGTGTCGCTGTTTTGTGGTGGGATTGATAGGTATAATTGACAATGTGCATATTAGGTCACCACCAGAAGCAATGCGCAGCAGGATCTTGGGCGCTTGCGAGACTCATTGATCATTCGTCAGCGACCGTCAGTGCGTTGTGCTGCAGAATGGAGAGTGGAAGGATCTAGGTGAAAGGACTATCCTAAAGATATCTAATATGTATTAATCATTAATAGTGAAGGATACAGGGATAAGGAGAGTGTTAGATGCCTATAGTCATTAGGTGGAAGGCTGTGGCTATCGAAGGGGACTGTGTGAAGAGTGAAGAGCCTTGGTAGGTAGATGTAATAGAAGTGAGGTAGAGAAGCGTGCGTAGTGGTGTTATGGAGAAGTAGAGCCATGTGTATCATGTAGTAGAGTGGAGTGCACAGCGACCGTGTATGTAGTGAAGAGTGAAGAGGAGGCACTAAGAGCGAATGTTAACCTAATATTCTATCAGTATTTTAATCTATCTAGATTAGTCTAATTACTTGTTAAACCTATGTTGTACATATTTACTAGAGGTAAAATAGGGGGGTTTTCAGCTTAGAGTACTGGCAGCAGGTTTGTGGTGGACAAAGATTAATTTCTAAACCACAAATAAAACACATAAAGGCAAATACTCAAACAGATAAAGAAGCGCTACAAGCCAAATAATAGAAAACTGTATTATCCATATTAAATCTGATTAAATGTTGATTTGTTTGTTTAGTGTTAATGGCTACTTATTTCGAGGTGGCATATCATTCTTAAGACTTAGGCATTACTTCATCCCTAAGACTAGTTGTGAACAATCCTGTCACGATAACGCATCGCATTTAAGCATCATAGTCAAATTATTTATCTATCATAGCGGACATTAATGCAGTAGTGGTGTTCTTTGATTAAGACCTAGCCCAAGGGACTTTACCCCATTTATGCTTGATTGTTGTATATACATGTAAGTCCACCACCCAAATCAATTACAATTAATTAAGAAACAATATGGTTGAACAATTATGGGTCCCTGTGAGTCCAACTTAATGCGCATAATCAATTGGGTAAGGACATGGGTGTCATTTGTGATCCTATTGGTTTCGGGCATACAAAACACAACATGGAGGAGCTATCCGGGCATCTGATTACTGGTTAATCTCACTAGACCCAGTTGAATGATAGGTAGCATGTACAAGCACATAAACAAGTATAAGGCGATAAACATAATTAAACAACAATGATAAATTAAGGAAGTCGGATTAAAACAAACCAAACATTATAACCTTCATTAACAGGACTAATACCCACAATCATTGTAATTTCACAAACGTGATCAAACAATTAAAAACCGAATGATTAACAAAGTAAGTATTACACGATGTCTTCTATGGAATTATGGTTGGTACTTGACCGTGGCTGCCTCTAATATCTTGGAAATTTTGACATTAGAGTGTATGGTATAGAGAATGTAATTTTGCACACTGAAACTCATTTTTGAGTCTCGTATTTATCGTATCTGAAAAATGCCTAGATACGCCGTATGGAGTAAGGTGCATACGGCGTATAAGGTTAATTTCCTTAGAGTTCATGATAAGATCAAATCAATCAAGATTAATTTCCATTAATCACATTAACTGCATATCTTTGACTGATGACCAGCTGTTCATACGGTGTATAGGTAAGTCGTGAATACGACGGATCGAGAATTGATCATTATGCATTTTCTTGTGATGAGCTGGCGCTGATACGCTGTATCTTCTTTGCTGGATACGGCGTATAGTAGCAGATAACAGATTTCTTCAAATGTCTTCGTTTTAGTTCCAGAATTGCGCCTTTTAGCTTCCTCTTCACAATTTACTCCACAATTACTGCAATCATAAACTTTAAGCAATTAAGTACCAATATATTATAATAATTATACAAAAGTGGGTAAAATGTATAGGATAAATGATGGTAAAATGTGACGTTATTTGATGATATCACTTGTGCTTGATTATCATTTACTAACCACAGTGAGGTTAATTTATAGACAAAATCGTATGATAAGAAGTGAAATAAATCTCGTGTAACTCCTGTATCCGCAAGCACTCCCTTTTATTGCCAATCTGCTTAAGTATCCAAAGTTGAAGAAAAATGCTCAATGAAAGAAATTATGTGCCAGCCTTAGTTATCGAAACATGTTAAAAAAAGTTCAAAGTATAAGGCTTAAGTTTGGCACATGGAACCAACACAACTCACCCTCATCAGCATCACGTTTTTCCTCTTTGAGATTTTTATCTAGGTGCTCACGCCGCAACGGACATGTTTATGTGTCTCGTACAAGCCTATGGTAGCTATCTTGATTATGTCTGTGCAATTGAGTGACTTCACAATATAAACCCTATCTGAGTGGCTTGAGTGAATATAAATCAAACACATTTTCTATGTGAGGTACTCTGTTATATGTCTATGCCTAAAAGGTTATATAAACTATAAACACTTGTTAAATTTAAAATTTTCTCCACGTCACGATAAATGAATCTTGTTTTCTCGCTTTAATTACTTGAGGGCAAGCAATAGCTAAGTGTGGATGGATTTGATAACGCCTTAATTATACATGTTTTCGACGGCGTTATTGTATCTATTTATATTATTTCTCGTGAACTTTCGATACTTAAATGCATGAAATATGTGCAGGTTCACTTGAAGACATCTCAAGCTCAAAAAGACTAAAGACACAAGTATTTTACACCTTACAGAAGAACAAGATAAAGGAAGATAATACTAAGTCCAAGAATCAAGCAAAGTGCGCCGCACTTCTCAGGAAGTATCCTGCACTTCAGGACGAAGTTAATAAAGGACAGTTAATAGCATAAGTACGACGCACTTCTACATCATGTGCACCACACTTCATCTCACCATTAAAGATCTACACATTAAAGAAGCAAAGTACGCCGCACTTCTCAAGGAAGTGCGCCGCACTTTTGCCCTCGCCCAGCCTATAAATTGAGAGAAAATTCTATCATATTACACAAAATTCACACACACTTCTACAACAAACTTTCTCTTAATAATCTTTATCAATTTTTGGATTTTAGCATGAAATTCCAGGAAGAACGAAGATCATCATCGTAGCACTTAGTTAAATAAGTTTTTATGTGAATTCGTACTTGTAAAAGTGGTGTTCAATCTAATTTCTCAATTCGAATTTCGTATGTTTCTTGTTTCTCTACTCAACTTTGTTATCAAGAAGACCATAGCCATGAGAGGCTAAACCTCTTATGACTACTCGGTGATGTTAATTTAATAATTAAGCATTTGGTGTCATTTCGATCTTATCAATCTTAAGCTTATTTTACAATCCTATCATATCTAATTTTGTTAAATTTGTTCATCAACTTTGATTATATACGTATAATGGTATAGGTCGAATGACCCGTTGTGAACTATATGATTTTAAAGATTTGTATATGATCTTTATCATTCGATCAAAGAAATTCACTTATGTTATTTGATAAACAAAATAGATTTGATATAATAGTAACTTGATTGTTTGAGTGACACATTTGATTAAGTTAAACCAAGATAAGTCTTAAGTCGAAACTAGTTAATTTGTGAAGACAATTTCTGACGAGAAATCCTTTTTATAAGTTAAAGCCCTAAAGTCAAAGATCGAGATTACTGTCATTGCTTATGAATTAAATGAAACTATCCAAGTAGTCATATTTCCTTATTATTGAATCTATCTTAAAATTTATTAATAAATTTTTTTTAATTTTTTGATTATTCAAACACTAATTAAATCCCTGTGGACGACCTGGTCTTACCTAAAATGTTATACTACATACGTGGGTTATACTTTTACTCGTGTGTTTCCATTTCATAAACCGGTAATTTCAGTATTATAAATTTAAAGCTTTTGAAACACATCAAAGTTTTTGGCGCCATTACCGGGGATTTTAAAGATGTTCTGTAATTAATTTTTGAAGTAATTTTTAACCACTTTCTTTCTCAAAACCACCGTACAGTTTTTTGGAAAACTGAACCATATAACTCCCTTGGATGCATACACGTGCTTCCAACTCTGAACTTGTTGAACCACTTCCTGAACCTGAACGAACCCTGAATCGAAGACTTCATCGACGAAACAGGAGAGTTCCATTCGAACAAAGAAACGAACCACCTACACAACCAAGAGTTGTTTACATTCCAATTCTTGACATCAACTATTTTTGTCACTTTCTTGATATCCTTGAAAATTACAATCCAATGGATGATGAACCAATGTGGCTGCTGACCGTGTTGTCGCTCCTACTCTCAGTTCCGTAATCACCATTCCTGAAACCGCAAACGAATTCGCCATAAAAGGTAACCACTTGACTCTCGTCAAAGGAAATCAATTTGAAGGTAGAATTAAAACCGATCTGTACAAACACATTTATGAATTCCTCAGAATATGTGTTATGTTTAAATACAAAGACACAAAAAATGAATCCGTCCGCCTCATGATGTTTCCCCTATCACTCACGAATGAAGCAAAAACTTGGCTAGATGAACTCAATGAAGGAACTATCAAAACGTAGGATGAACTTTGAACCGCTTTCATTAGCAGATTCTTTCCCCCAGCTCTTTTTGATCGAATCCTTGGAGAAATGCTTAGAAATTGCCATGGTCACAATCTATCCAAAGGCAATATCATTAAAATCTTTTACCACGGTCTCAATGAAATAACCCAAGAAGTCTTAAATGCCACAGCTGGTGGTATATATTCGCGTTAAATAATAGCAAGCCATTTTGGCATGTTTTGAAAGCTTTTGAAACTTCTGCTCGAACTTCATTTACAGCCTCGTATCATTATTGAATGACATTTCTAAGGCCGTAAATGTTATCGATTTTCAAAAGATAAGCCAGAGATACATATTTTTATATTTTTCTAATTTTTTTAATTTTTTCTTTTGTTTTTGTAAAATTTATAAAAGGCAAATCTTTTTGGATTTTTTATGTTTTCATATGTACATATACACAGGATATGATGTTGGAAACAAGAAAAGTATCGGTCACTTCCAAGTTGTAATAGTCTTAGCCCGTAGTTTGTTATATGATTAGTCTAGTAAGCTAGTCTGGCCTAAGGCCCATGGAAAGCCCATTAAGGCCCATGGCCGGCCATGTATGTAGTATATATTCCCTCTTCATGCCTTGGAGACGGTGGTTAGTTGTTTCATTTCTCATTTCACACACATATAATATTATCATCCATTCCATGTTACTTTCTCTCTCTAGAAACTCTTCAACCCACTTCTCTCTCTAGTTATTGTATAATATCAAAGATTACTAGTATTCTTCAATTGGTATCAAGAGCCATGGAGTGGTGTGTTTAGTTTTTGTGTTTGTATTTTGATTTGTGTTCAAAACTTTTACAAAGAGCAAAATCTTAATTTAAAATTTTTTGGCTTTAAAACCTTAAAGTTGTCATTTTTCTTGTTCCTATAGGGTTAGTAACACTAGTTGTACAATATTTTTTGCAAAAAAACCAATCAAAAATGTGTCTTTTTAAGTTTTGAAAATTTGGGTTTCGTCTTAGTTACAACCGAACTAGTCTTGTCTGTTGGAACCGAACAAGAAGATCAAACGAGTTAACCACACCAGTGGAACCGATCTAGTTGATTTTAGTTGTAACCGAACGAGTTGTTTTAGTTGTAACCGAACGAGTTGTTTTAGTTGGAACCGAACGAGTTGTTTTTAGTTGGAACCGAACGAGTTGATTTTAGTTGGAACCGAACGAGTTGATTTTAGTTGGAACCGAACGAGTTATCATTAGTTTGAACCGAACTAGTTAACCGAACCAGTTTAGTTAATTGGAACCGAACTAGTTTACTTAAGGAGAGAACCGAACTAGTTTTATTCATTGGAACCGAACTAAACAAGATTCATTGGAACCGAACTAAACTAACTTCTT
>BQNB010138734.1:0-17661 GCA_026074375.1 Tanacetum coccineum
GGGGAATGGGTTATGGTTTAAGGCTTTGGACTTGTTGATTTTAGAAAAGGCTTAAGCTAATTAGACATTAATCTTGGGCTGACCAGGCCCAAGAAAATGGGCCCGGGTTGGTCCGTGGAAGATGGGTACGCCTTTGGCTTCAGTCTTTCGTCCTCTTTCCATTTTCGTACTCGGCTTTGTCCGTTTTTCCTTTGTTTTTTGTCTATTTTAATCAATATCCGTACCTGCAAGACACAAATCACAAAACAAACGTATACAATGCATTTTTATCATGTTTTTGGTTATTTTTGGTCTTTTTAGCTCGTTTAATAAGGCAAAAGGTATGTGTAAATAAGCACATACCAAAATCCCCCATACTAAGCTATTGTCGTGTCCTCACGCAATATTATAAATAATACTTTAGAAAACTAAGAATCTTAATCCCCCTTGATTAATTACCTCGAAAAGTAGCTAAGTATTCATCTTAAGGGATTAAAGAAACATTAGCTCTGAAAAGCCCCGTTTTTCCATTTTCAACATTTTCCATTTTTTTATGCTTTTTCATAACTTTCCATACTTCAACATTTCATAACATTGTGCTTTTGATAATACTTAGGATCATGGAACAAGCAAAATAAATTCATCGTCCCCAACTTTCACTTCTCCATACTAAGCTTAAAAACAAGATCATTGTCAAATACAAGTCATGATACTAACACTACTCATAAATACTAATTGTGTATTACTTTTTCTCCCTTATTCCTAATTATTTTTGTATCTCAAGATTTTATTTTTGTCCTATACCCGAAGGCTCTTTTTAGACTTATTTCAGATATTATTAAATCCGATAATAAAGCAGGGCTGGGTGAAGATAAGAAATTAGCTTCTCCCCTTTCCTTGAATAACCGATGCAGGTCCAACATCGGGTGTAGGTGACCATTAATTTAGCTTTGATTAGGCTACTATTTATTTAACTTGATTTACGTCATTTACCCTAAGGCTTCTTTAAGACACATTAAAATATGTGAGTTTAATTTGAAACCCTTCTTACCATAAGGCTCATTATGGTACTCAAACAAAATCATTTTTTATAACATGATTCAATCATTCTCACCATATTCCCTTAGCGCTTTTTTAAGGCATGATAATTTAATCACTTACGGTCATCATACCCAGTTGGCTCTTTAAGGATTAAGTATCTCTAGGATTAAATCTTCTTACACCATTATAGCCTAAGGCCCTTTTAGGTGTAAGTAAATGCTAATTAATTCATTGATTTAATATAGTATGCCAAATTCGAATCCCGTTGTGTACTATTTTATTGCATCTGTCTTCCAAAGTTAGTAGAAAGTTTCCCCCCCACCTAAAATTACATTTTGAACCAGACACCTTATTTATTTAAACATTATTAATATATAAGTGAAACAAAACGAATGGGAGAAAAAAGCCGCAAATTAATACTTTTAAGTCTCTAAAGAAAACCAACTAATTCCAGCTTAATATCATAATTATACTTGACTCTGTCTTTTCTCGTGTCTCGCAATTTAAAATTCTAGAAAGAGACTTGCGATGCTTGCTTTTAGCGAATATTAAGATTAGCACTTTAACACAATCACTTAGACTGGGCATAAATTCTTTTAATTCTAATAAATCAAGTTCGGCATAATGGATAAGCCTACATAAGACTAGCAACAAACTCGATTTAAATATGTTAAGGAAAAAGCTAAGGTATAAAACCGGTCGGATCAAAATTTATTTCTCGTTCTCACCTTTATTTGTGTCACAACACTTATTTCATCACTTTATTCCAATATTTATCATTTTTTTTCACTTTATCATGCATAAAATTTTTTAAATTTTTGCTATTTTCACATAAATTACATATTTTTAGTGGAAAAACGGGTTACGTGAGAACAACGGTTGCAGGTATAATCAAATCGATAGATTCCCCCCATACAAAAACTTCACATTATCCTCAATGTGAAATTGATACCCCCATACTAATTTCAATGCATAATCTTGATATAAAGGGGTCTCTACGCAAATCTAAAGCCGTTTATTAAGTATGCTAATAGATAAACGTTAGTCGATAAGATTTAGGATATCGGATTCAGATATATGTGTAAACACATATCCGTTTTATATCAAAATAGACCCTAAAAATACCAAAACCGTGCATAAAAGGCTTGTATATTGCTTGTTTTGTCTTTCTTATTGTGTAGGTATGGATAAACCAAAAAATCACAAGAAAACGGACAAACACGAACACTGGAACGAAAGAGCACGTAAAAAGCCGGAAAAAGTCAATTCTCGATCAAATTTTAGTCAACCTTTGGTCAAAGTCACAAGAAGACAAAAATCCCAAAGTTTACAAACAATCCTTCATAAATTACAAAATTACAAAAGAAGTCCCCAAAACCCTAACACTCGTTATCTTTTAATACATATAAGATAATGGGCGTTATCTTCTTTATAACAAAACACAAAATCAAAGCCCACTACGAAGCCCGAGCCCATTTCTTTATAACTAATACCCAGCCCAAACCCAAGTCAAAGACCCGGATCAAACACAAATTAAACGCAGCCTTTATAAGTTAAAAAAGGGCGGGAGATACAGTTTTTACTGTTCATCTCCTTCCCTAAATTAACCACTGGATAAAAACAAGGGGCAAATGGAAATTGGCCATGTGGATCAACAATTCAAGGGATAAAGTTCAACATGGCAGGGTTAAAACGTCATTCAAGCATCTGATTGGCCAAACCCAAGAAAGAATGACACGGTGGCAAGCAAAAGAAACACAAAGAGAATGGGATTTTACACTAGATACATTCACACAACTAGCACACTAGCTGTCACATCACGGATTGCCACGCTGGCAATCCGTGTGAAGCTAGATGTGATCCAACGTCCCAAATTAAGCATCCAATGATTGATATGATCTAAGGGCCAAAAGAGGAAGGAGCGTGTAACAACCAAGGAGCCTAGAAGATTCAGAAGATGGCTATAAATAGCCCTTCACTCCTCAACACAGGGGATAGTTTTAGCTTTAGAAAATTTAGCTTAATTTAGTTTTAGCTTATGCAATTTTCCTTTAAATGTAATTTTCATTAAAGCTTTTGTAATTCATTTTCCAAAGCATTGTAATCTCTTTTAGTTATTAATAAAATCAAACACTTAGTTTTTATAAGCTGTTTTTTCTACTCATAAGCTCTTAATCTTCTTCAAATGTTAAGCTGCTGTTTCATAAGCTCACATAAGTTCATTCTAGCTCTCGCAAGTCTCTAAGCTTGTGATTGAGCTTTAATTGCCATTTATTACTTCCAAACTATAAAAACAGCTTAATACATTTGCTTATTGGGTTTGAGTTTTTAGAAGTGAGTAAACACGGGAAGAGCTCATAAGGACTTATACTAGCTTATCCTTAAGATAAGCTAGAGCTGTTGATGCTTATTTGAGCTTATTTGTTGCACTTTGTTAGCTTAAAGCTAAGTAGTTCTACATTTATTTTACTTGTTTTTAATACTTTTGTTTAGATTATTGCTTATTTTTTTATTATTTTGCTGATTGTCATCTTATGTGCTTTATTAGTTTTAATTGATTAATCATATTTTTAGTTGTATAACTTAAATCTTAGATTTGTTTGAATGTCTAAAATCATTAAAAGACCAAAAAATATTAGCTTAATTAGTGTAGATTATTGTTTATGGCCTTATTGTATGCTTAGGTAAATTGCTCATTTGGTTATTATAAGTTGCTTCATTATCTGATAATAGTTGTGTTCATTAATTTCAAAAATTGAGTTCAAGTAAATAAAATCTGTCAAGGATAAGTAGTGTTTGGTTTTGTACATTTTGGACCTTTAATAGTCAAAGTGAATTGTGATATTTTACTTGAGTCTGTTTCATTGTCATTTAAATTAGTTGTGAAAGAGTTTTCAAAGATTAGATTTTCAAAAAATTAGCATGTTAAGGCTTAAATTCTTTATTTCTGCCACCAGGGAGCAATTTCTCTTTTAGATATTTGGAAATTTTTGAACCAAGCCTTTTTGACTTGGTTTTTGCGTGATTAGAGTTTAGACCACACTCTATAATGAGTGTGTAGTACAGGGTTGTCCATAAGAACACTCTATGCAAGTTGGTTTTAACCATTTGGTCAAGTGCATCAGTAGGACGCACTGCAGTCTTAAACTGCAGTGCTTTTTGATCAAGATTCTAGTAGCTTAAGTAGGTTAAACTTGTTCAAATTAAGTATGCTTATAGTTTAGATATAGGATAAGGTAGCTTAAAACTTGTTTTTACATTCCTAGCTTATTTCTTAAGGTAAATTAGCTTTCAAAGTTCATCAAAAATCTTTAAAAACTAAAAAACAGTATCAAGTAATCATTAGTTTCTAATCCTTGATTTTTAGCTTAAAGTATTTGCTTTTATGATTTGGATTCATAGCATATAAGTAGCTTGTTAAGTTTTCTAAATCTTAGCCTCGGTAGTAGCCATTTAGATTAGTCAATTTAGCTAGCTTAATGTGTCATTAGGTTAATTAGCTTTTAGATTTAGCTTCTACATATTACAAGCTTTCTAGAATAGCTTTTTGTTTTGAAAATGAGTTTAAAATGAGTTGTGTGCAATCAATTAAGTGAAAAATAGCTTTTTAGTTTTCAAAAGCCCACTTCCTGTAACAGCTATTTCACAAGCTCTTTTTAATAAGCTCTTGTTGTTTTAAGCTCTTTTGAAAAGCATTGTCTAGTAGAATTTAAGCCAAGTTTTGAGGAAAACCAAGTCTCACCTTCTGAAGTGCTTATTTGCTAGCTTATTTTTAAGCTTAAAGTAGCTATTTAGGCCTGTTTGGTTTTTGGATTTGCATAAGTGCTTATTTAGTCTTTTAGCTTATTCCTTGCTTATTTTTAATTCTATTTAGTTCAGTAACTTAGGTTTAGCTTATTATAGCTTATTTAGTCTTAATGTCAGCTTATTAAGGTTTCTAGCTTATTTAGTTTAAGAAAAAGTCAAAAAAAATAAGTTGTTAAGTAGTTGCTGTTAGTTTATAAGCTGTTTAAACAGCTTATTTAGTGCTTTTTATAAAAAGTTTCTTTTATTAAAAATGCTTATTTTCAAGTGCTTAACAATTTTTGTTCTTTAAGTTTTTAAAAATATAAAAAAAGGGGAAGTGGAAATCGGGGGTGAGCAAGGCTCGAACCCCCGACCTCAACACCTCAACCCTTTTATAAACACACAAACCACACTCCCTACCGCTGTGCCCTTGGGTCTTTTTCATAAGACTCTTGCACAATTAATTCTTTATATTCATTTTAGCCCAATAAGCTTATTAAGCTGTTTCAGCTTATTTCGTGGCTTATTTGATAAGCTGTGATCTCGGGCTTATTTTTCCTAGGTTTTAATTAGTATAAGCTATTTTTTGTAATTTTTCTAGAATTTTTATAGTTCGTTTAGTATTTTTAAACATTTATTTTCATTAAAAACTTTAAAAAATCATAGTGAAAATAGATATATATCAAATAAATATCAATCTTTTTTTTTTTTAGAAAATTTTCTTTTATCATAAAGTTCATAGGAAAATTTATTTTGCTTTCGTAGGGTCTAAATTGCAAAATTTCGTTTTTTTAAAGAACGAGATTTGCTCCCGTTCTTATTTTTTGTGTTTTAACGCTCATTTCAACTTCATTTTTGTTCTAGTTTTCTTTAAACTTACTTTTTAGTCAAATAAAGTCTATTTAAAAGGAAAATTTTAAGTTAGGTTTATTTTTAGACATTTAGGGTTTTTGACCTCCGTTTAGTGGTCCCGTTTTGCGTTTTTAGTTAAATTTTGATTTCCCGTTATTTGTCTTCATACTTAATTGTTATAATTTGTTAATTTTAATTGTTAAAAAGTAGATAATCAAATCAAACTTTGGCTTCAATTCAAATCATTGTCCGAACATCTAACGTGGTTTCAATTTCACAAGTCGTTGGGGATAACGACCCGGGAATCATACTTCCCGGTTAATATACGTATTATATTATATATATTTGTGAAGATTTTCCTTTTTACCTTTGTCCTCAAGGGTAATTTGGTAATTTTCCATCATATTATATATTTTATATTTTACGTATATATAGATTTTTACGAATCAATTTTTGGCGCCGTTGCCGGGGATTTGTGATTAAGATTCTCTCGTTTGAAGTTTGTTGATCGTGATTTGAAGACCCTTTCATTTTTGAAAGTTTTGTTTTTGTTAAAAAATAAAAAATAAAAAAGTATAAAATACATAAAAAGTAAAAAAATATTTTTCTTTTCTTTAGTATAATTATCATATAAAAAAATCAAAAATATAAAAAAATTGTCCATAAAAATAAAATAAAATAAACAAAGTTGGTAAAAGAACACCAACAAATAATACCTTCAATTGAGGTATTATCCATAATAAGTTCCCAACTCGAATCAAAGATTCAAAAACTTGCCATTTGTGTCATTTACGAGGAACGGCTCACCTTAAAAAGTAAAATTTTTAAGAGCTACCGTGAAGTAAGTTTGATTATTTGGTTCAAGTTGTCTATCTCATTGTCCGTTAAAATTAGATTAAAAACCAAAAATAATCTTCTTTTTCTTCTTATCCATTTAATTCTTTTCCTTAACCCTCTAAATTGTTTAATTCTTATGGCGTCACTCGATCATCGTTTGAAACCCCTCTTCTCGATTAAGGAATGCATGACTTGTGGAGCTTTGTACACTGCAGACTTTGTTGTTCAAATGTGATGGCTTGAAGACAAAATTCTTGTTCCTAAACCTCCTCAGAATTGTGCAACTTGTGGAAAACCGGTTGATGGTTTATATTGTCGACATTGTGTTTTTGTGCGAAAGTGTTTGAATGAAGGTTGGTATACAATTCATGATGAAAACGAAATTCTAAACACCTCCAAGTCATCCAAAAACAACACTAACGTTGTTAGTGCACCTCAAGAGCCATTCGTCTTCAATCAAGACCCCGGTGTAAATTCTTCGCAAAGTCCTCTACAAATTAACCACAATTGTTGTTAAAGTGATTGTGGTGATAGTTAGCCGGTATCTTGATGCAAACTAGGTACTTTGCAAGTCTTGTGGGAACGGTGCTCATATTGGTTATAATTGTCCACCAAAAGCTCCGATTATCTCTAATCCGGAACCATGCAATCAAACCATTGATGAGTTCCCACAAACTTTGCCAAGTGTTCATCCGACATGCAATTCTGGAGATGAGAATTCATTCACTTATGATTCCAAACCTAATTCTGTTGATGATTCTCTTAACGTTTTCAACCCACCTCCACAACCTCTTATGTATTCTTGTGAATTTTGCGGGAACGATGCTAGATATGGTCACTATTGTACACCACAGTTCCCGCTTGTCTATGAACAGGAGCCGTGTTACAATCAAAACTTTAATGATAATTATTTTCCACAAAATTCTCAAAGTTCTTCTCAACAATACAATTGTTGTGAAAATTGCGGGGGTCCTCATGAAACTTTTCATTGTCAACCAATGAATGAAGATTATTATGAGCAAAATTCTTGCTATGATCCTAATTCTTTCGGTTTTGACCAATTTCAACCCCAGCAATATACCGTCAATCATCCAATTTTAAATGCTCAAAATGAGTTTCTCAATTCTCAAAATAAGCTTATGGAGCAAATGACATCCATATGTGATATGGTTGGTCAAATTATGCAAAAGAAGGAAGAAGAAAGGCGAATTGCGGAAGATCAAGCGGCTAAAGATCGATATTGGAAGATTCCCATTTGCTATGATGATGACGAGGACTATACCATTGCAATCACACCCGTTTTATCAACCAAGGAGCCCGTTGACTCTCTCATAATGGAGGATGAGCATCTTGACACTATTCCGGCAACGGAATCCGACGAAGTAATAAAGTCTAGTGTTGAGAACCTTGTCCCAATCCCAAGTGAGTCTGATGGTATATCCGAAGGTGAATGTGATTTGCCCATTTATGATGATTTTTCTTCGAAAAAGGATGACGTGTTAGATGATATCATTTCAATTCCACCGGGAAATGGTAATGATCATTTTAATGCCGAATCTAGTCTGATTGAATCCGTGCTTAATCGTGATAACGTTATATCTTCTCATAAGATTAATTTCCTTATCGAGGAGTTCGCCGGTGAATTCGCTCCTATTCCACCGGGAATGGATGAAGACGAATTTGATGAAGAAGAAGTTGATTGTTATGATCATGATATTTCAAGTGATGACGAGTCTTATGAGAACATCGAGTACGTTGAAGCATCACCTCTCAATTTGGAGTACGATAGTTTAGAGGAGGAGAATGAAGATCAAGAAGAGAAAGAGTTTGACTTAGAAGATATTTTTCAAATCCAAGACGTTATTCTTCGTGAGAAATTACTTAATCGTCTATGTTCTTATTACTTCATATCGTAATCTTTGAAAAACATCCTCACTTTGATTTCTCTTCTTTATTATGTGCTCAAGTCTCCTATCTCCGTCACGGATAGTGGTTCATTCTTTGAGGAGTCCGATACTTTTCTTTCTCATTTGGATAATTCTTTACCCGAATTCGAGACTTTTAGCGATCATACGGAAGAGACGATAAGTGGCAGTACCACTACTCATGCTAATAACTCTCTTCCCGAGTATGATTCATTTCTTTTTGAGATTGGGCCCGATCAAGGAGGGTTGACTAGCATTGTTATTTCTGATAATACAAATGATCCCTCTTTATGGAGCTTCCTGAGGTATGAAATACGTTTCCACCTTGTCTTCGATCTGTCATTTCCTCGTCCTCCTCCGGAACCACCGGATGTTGAGATTAGCTTAATTATTGAGACCAATGCACCTGTGATAAACGATTTTGATGAGCTTAATGAAGATGAATGTTTTGACCCAGGGGGAGGAGAGATTAATGTTGAAGTTGACAATTCCTTCACATTTGTCATTTGGATTTTTCTCCCGTATCTCACCTACCCTGTGGTTTCTTCCTTACTTTCCTCCACCAAAAATGAGGATACCATTTTTGACCCCGGCATTTCCACTTAGAGCCGGTGGCTTCTCATCGGGATGGAACTTTCATATGCTTTAATGTTTGTCCAAACATTAAAATTTTGTTTTGTGGGGGGGGGGGGGAAACGAGCCAGATTAATAGGGGGATTTTCTTTTTCCATTTTACTCTCCCTAAGGACGAATGAATTCAGGGATCGAGTCAAGCTATGTGACTCGGTTACCAAAAACAAAGCGCTTCGTGGGAGGCACCCCATGCTTATCCATTTTCCAATTTTCTTTCTAGTTTCTAATGTGTTGTGAAGAGGCTGGTACTCTTCCGTTCTTTGTGTTTGTTGTTTGTGCTTGTGATTGTTTGCAGGATAGACCCAACTTTTCTGAAGACTCTCGTGTTCGGTGTTTTGTCCCGGTCCACTCGAGCTTCCTAGCCTTTGCTTGCCATTAGTTTGGGGAAATCCGATATCCTAAAGATTATTATCGACTAACATTTATCTTTTAGCACACTTGATAAACGGCTAAAGATTTTTGTGATACTCTCTTCATATTTGAGTTATGCATTAGACTTTTTGAGTTCTAGTATGGGGTTTTTAGGACTTAGGCTAGGAAACATTGAGGACAATGTTTGATTTTAGTATGGGGTAGTATATCTTCGATATGATCTTGCCTACTTTTACCCGTTGTTCTCACGTACCCCGTTTTCCCACCAAAATTTTCAAAAATATGAAAAAAAAATTAATTTCAAAAATAAAATAAGTATTTTGTCACAATTTTGACTTTCTTGCTGGGTAAGAATAAGAGTAAATTTTGACCCAATCAAGCGTGTTGAGCTCTAGCTTGTTCCTTAACTTTTAGGCAAAGCATTCGCGATTTTCGCAAAGAACGAAATATAATAGAGTTAATTATGAGTAGGATGCTAAAAACTATAGGTTATTTTGGAAATCTTAAGGCTTCATGTAAGTTACTTGTTGCCCTTTTCTCCCATAAGCTCTTAACGGATTAATATAATGTGTGTTTTTGAGGATTAAACCTTAAATCAACAATTTTATGTATATAATATAATTAGCAAAATTTTTGTCTTAGTTCAAATTTATACTTGAATTTTTCAAAAAGAAGTCTCCTTTAAATAAAAAAATGATAAAATGATAAAAAAAACAAATATAATAATGAAAGCTGTGGGTTGATAAAAGTTTACTACCTCTTGCCGGCTCACAACCGATGTGGTAGTCTTCTAAAGAAAGCCCATAGTAAGAATAAAGATCTGAGACTGATAAAAGTTTGCTGCATCTTGCCGGCTCACAACCGATGTTGCAGCCTTCTAAAAGGTCGAGGGTTGCAATTGCATAAATGTCTAAATAGTTAAATTAAATTAATAAATAGATCTCTTTTTGTTAAATTCAAATATGCTTTTGCACTTTGACTATTCTATTCTATAAGCTATGAATATCCAGGAAACCTAAGAGTTTTTGAAACCTAAGGTCTGTGAGTCCTGATACTAGTCTCCGTGGGGTGTCAAAAGCCTTTGGTTTTTTTTTTTTCAACTTTGCTGTAAGGTTGGGATGTGCGAGACGAAAGAGCTACATGGGATGATCTCGCTTTCAAACTCATTATTCTAAGGTGGATACGTAAAGATAGTATGTTGCAAAAGTTGATTCCATGGTTTGAAAAGTCTAGATAGCCACTCACTTAATGATATAATAAATGTGGGAGTAAAAAGTTCACAAGTTGCAAATTGAGTCGTGTTAGCATTCTGACTGATATTTAGCTGTGATTTTGTTTTAAGCTTGGTTTGGGGAAAGTGAAAAGTCGGGGACGATGAATTTATCTTTTTTTGGGGCATTCTCGGAATCGAAATGCATCTTGTTCTATGATCCCTAACAGTTATGGAAGTAACGAAAGTCAAAATAATATTATTAAAAAAAGTTTTAGAAAAATAGGAAAATGGGGTATTTTATAACTTGTGATCTCTTAACTCTCTCCACAAAAATCTTTGCTACTTTTTAAAGGTTTGTTTGGTAGTTTTGAGGGTATTTGGTTATTAGAGCATGTATATAGCGTGAGGACAACGCAATGGTTAGGTTTGGGGATTTTGATATGTGTGTAAAATACATTATTCGTTCTTATATCAAAATGACCCTAAAAGACCAAAACCGTGCTCATATAATGGCTTGTATTTTGCTTGTTTTGTCTTTCTTATTGTGTAAGAATGATAAGCAAAAAAATTCAAAGAAAAACGGCAAACACGAAAACACGGGAACCGGGAAACGGAAGAGCACTGCAAAAAAGCCGGAAAAAAGTCAATTCTTCAGTCAAATTTCAGTCAACTTTGGTCAAAAGTCACAACAAGCAAAAATCCCTAAGTTTACAACAATCCTTAATAAATTAACAAAAATTACCAAAGATAGTCCACAAAACCCTAAACACCGTTATCTATTAATACATATAAGATGACGGGCGTTATCTTCTTTATAACAAAACACAAAATCAAAGCCCACTACGAAGCCCGATCCCATTTCTTTATAACCAATACCCGGCCCAAACCCAAGTCAATCACAAATTAAACGCACCCTTTATAAGTTAAAAAAGGGCGGGAGATACAGTTTTTACTGTTCATCTCCTTCCCCAATTAACCACTGGATAAAAAACAAGGGGCAAATGGAAATTGGCCATGTGGATCAACAATTCAAGGGATAAAGTTCAACATGGCGGGGTTAAAATGTCATTCAAGCATCTGATTGGCCAAACCCAAGAAAGAATGACACGGTGGCAAGCAAAAGAAACACAAAGAGAATGGGATTTTACAATTGATAATTTTCAACAACTAGCACAATAGCAGTACATCACTATTGCCACGTGGCAATCCGTGTGGAAGTAGATGTGATCCAACGTCCAAATAAGCATCCAATGTTGATAGGGATTCTAAGGGCCAAAAGAGGAAGGAGCGTGTAACAACCAAGGAGCCTAGAAGATTCAGAAGATGACTATAAATAGCCCTTCACTCTCACACACAGAGGGACTAGTTTTTAGCTTTTAGAAATTTAGCTTAATTTAGTTTTAGCTTATGCAATTTTCCTTTAAATGTAATTTTCATTAAAGCTTTTGTAATTCATTTTCCAAAGCATTGTAATCTCTTTTAGTTATTAATAAAATCAAACTTTTAGTTTTTATAAGCTGTTTTTTCTACTCATAAGCTCTTAATCTTCTTCAAATGTTAAGTTGTTGTTTCATAAGCTCACATAAGTTCATTCTAGCTCTCGCAAGTCTCTAAGCTTGTGATTGAGCTTAATTGGCCATTTAATCTACTCAAACTATAAAAACAGCTTAATACCTTTGCTTAATGGGTTTGAGCTTTTGGAAGATGAGCTAAACAAGGAAGAGCTCATAAGGACTTATACTAGCTTATCCTTAAGATAAGCTAGAGCTGTTGATGCTCATTTGAGCTTATTGTTGCCTTTGTTAAGCTAAGGCTTAAGTAAGTCTTCATTAATTTTACTTGTCTTTTAATACTTAGTTTAGATCTGCTTTTTTAATTATTTTGCTTAATCTGCTTATTGTCATCTCATGTGCTTATTAGTTTTAATTGATCATCTATCTTTAGTTAGTATAGCTTAAATCTTAGATTTGTTTTGAACTGTCATAAAATCATAAAAAAACCAAAAATATTAGCTTAATTAGTGTAGATTATTGTTTATGGCTTATTGTATGCTTAGGATTGCTCATTAGGCTTATTATAAGTTGTTCATTATCTGTTAATCAAGTTGTGTTCATTAGATTTCAAAATTGCTAGTTCAAGTAAAATCTGTCAAGGATAAAGGAGTGTTTGGTTTAGTACATTTTGACCTCTAAAAGTCAAAGTGAATTGTGCTATTTACTTGAGTCAGTTTCATTTTCATTTAAAATTAGTTGTGAAAGAGTTTTCAAAGATTAGATTTCAAAAATTAGCATGTTAAGGCTTAAATTCTTTATTTCTGCACCAGGGGAGCATTTTCTCTTTTAGATCTTTGGAATTTTTGAACCAAGCCTTTTTGAGCTTGGTTTTTGCTTGATTAGAGTTTAGACACACTCAATAAGAGTGTGTAGTGCAGGGTTGTCCCTTAAGGACACCTGCAAGTTGGTTTTAACCATTTGGTCAAGTGCATCAGTAGGACACATTGCAGTCTTAAACTGCAGTCCCTTTTTGATCAAGATTCTTGTAGCTTTAAGTAGGTTAAACCTTGTTCAATTAAGTATGCTTTTAGTTTTAGATATGGATATGGTAGCTTTAAAAACTTGGTTTTACATTCCTAGCTTATTCCTTAGGGTAAATTAGCTTTCAAAGTTCATCAAAAATCTTTAAAAAAAACAGTAGCAAGTAATCATTAGTTTCTAATCCTTGATTTTTAGCTTAAAGTATTTGCTTTTATAATTTGGATTCATAGCATATAAGTAGCTTGTTAAGTTTTCTAAATCTTAGCCTCAGTAGTAGCTTATTGTTCTTTTTAGCTTATCTTGTTTTTGAACTTTTAGTGCTTATTTCTGAGTTTGCCATTTAGATTAGTCAATTTAGCTAGCTTAATGTGTCATTAGGTTAATTAGCTTTTAGATTTAGCTTCTACATATTACAAGCTTTCTAGAACAGCTTTTTGTTTTGAAAATGAGCTTAAAAGGAGTTGTGTGCAATCAATTAAGTGAAAAATAGCTTTTTAGTTTTCAAAAGCCCACTTCCTGTAACAGCCTATTTCACAAGCTCTTTTTAATAAGCTCTTGTTGTTTTAAGCTCTTTTGAAAAGCATTTTCTAGTAGAATTTAAGCCAAGTGTTAAAAAGAACCAAGTTTTACTTTATAGAGTGCTTATTTGCTAGCTTATTTTTAGCTTCTATAGTAGCTATTTAGGCTGTTGGTTTTTGAGTTTGCATAAGTGTTATTTAGTCTTTTGCTTATTCCTTGCCTTGTTTTTAATTCTTATTTAGTTCAGTCCTTAGGTTTAGCTTATTAGCTTATTTTAGTCTTAATGTAGCTTATTACAGTCTTCTAGCTTAATTAGTTTAAGAAAAAATCAAAAAAATAAGTTGTTAAGTAGTTTCTGTTAGTTTATAAGCTGTTTAACAGCTTATTTAGTGCTTTTTATAAAAAGTTTCTTTTATTAAAAATGCTTATTTTCAAGTGCTTAACAACTTTTGTTCTTTAAGTTTTTAAAAATATAAAAAAAGGGGAAGTGGAAATCGGGGGTGAGCAAGGCTCGAACCCCCGACCTCAACACCTCAACCCTTTTATAAACACACACACCACACTCCCTACCGCTGTGCCCTTGGGTCTTTTTCATAAGACTCTTGCACAATTAATTCTTTATATTCATTTTAGCCCAATAAGCTTATTAAGTTGTTTCAGCTTATTTCGTGGCTTATTTGATAAGCTGTGATCTCGGGCTTATTTTTCCTAGGTTTTAATTAGTATAAGCTAATTTTTGTAATTTTTCTAGAATTTTTATAGTTCGTTCAGTATTTTTAAACATTTATTTTTATTAAAAACTTTAAAAAATCATAAAAAATAGAAAAATAATCAAAAAAATATAAATCTTTTTTTAGAAAATTTTCTTTTATCATAAAGTTCATAGGAAAATTAGTTTTGTTTTCGTAGGGTCTAATTTGCAAAAATTCGATTTTTTAAAGAACGGGATTCGTTCCCGTTCTCGTTTTTCGTGTTTTAACGCTCATTTTAACTCCGTTTTTGTTCTAGTTTTCTTTAAACTTACTTTTTAGTCAAATAGAGTCCAATTAAAAAGAAAATTTTAAGTTAGGTTTATTTTTAGTAATTTAGGGTTTTTGACCTCCGTTTAGGGGTCCCGTTTTGCGTTTTTGGTTAAATTTTGATTTCCCGTTATTTGACTCCATGCTTTATTGTTAGAGTTTGTTAATTTTAATTGTTAAAAGTAGTTAATCAAATCAAACTTTGGCTTCAATTCAAATCATTGTCCGAACATCTAACGTGGTTTCAATTTCACAAGTCGTTGGGGATAACGACCCGGGAATCATACTTCCCGGTTAATATACGTATTATATTATATATATTTGTGAAGATTTTCCTTTTTTCCTTTGTCCTCAAGGGTAATTTGGTAATTTTCCATCATATTATATATTTTATATTTTTACGTGTGTTGGATTCTACGAATCAGATTCCTAATATAAGCATGCGAAGGATTGAAGATCGAGTGGACGATGGACAAAACCACGAGCACGAGAGTCTTCAAAATCCGGGCAATCCTAGACATAAACCACAAAACACGAAACACGAGAAAGGAAGAGGCGAGCCTCCTCACATCCCACTTATTTATAAATAGAAAAAGAAAAGATAGAACACGGGTTGCCTCCCGAGAAGCGCTTGTTTATTAAAGAGTCACTAAGCTTGACTCGTTCCCCGAATTTAGTTGTCCTTGGGGCAGAAACAGATTAATGGAAAAATTGTCATCAGATTCTCGCATGCCACCGGCTCTAATGAATAGAAACTATAAGCGGAGATGCCGGGGTCAAAAATGGTGTCCTCACTCCCGAAGGAGAAAGGAAAAGGAAATTCAACCGGATAGGTGAAATAAGAAAGAAAGATTCGGATAACATATGTGAGGAAAAGATAATGGCGATCCTCAAGGGTGGGAAGGGTGGGTAAAACATTAGGCACATGAACATAAAGTTCTCTTGACGAATTATCAGAAATATCTTCCACCACAACTCTAGTCAACTCTCCCTGATCGGGCTCAATCTCAAAATGAAACGAATCATACTCGGAAAGAGAAATATCAGCATGAACAGTGGTACTGCCACTATTCTTCTCTTCAATATCAAATCTAAAAGTCTCAAGCTTAGGTAAAGAGAGAAATGTCTCGGATTTTTCCAAGAAAAAGTCACTATCCTTAACGGGGATAGGAAATGAAGAGTGAGACTTGAGCACAAAATCAGGAGTGAGGTTGTCATTCAAAGATTCGATCTTAGCAATAAGGAGATTGATATTCCGTAATTTCTCACGAAGAATATCATCCTTGATTGTTAGAATAATATCAGTATCAATCTCTCCATCTTCAGTGTCAAAATCCTTCACCTCCTCTAAGCTGACTAGCTTAGAATCGGGAGGTGATGCCTCAACATAATCAATATCCTCAAAAGAATCTCCATCACTCGAAGTATCATCATAAAACAATTGGTTATCGAGACGAATATCTTCTTCTGGATCAAAATCTGCTTTATGAATTCCCGATGGAATAGGAGCGAGTTCACCGGCGAACTCCTCGAGAAGAGAGTCAATCTTTGGAGAATAAAAAATTGGAGTGTCACGATTAAGCAAAGATTCCCTAAGACCAGACTCGGCATCAAAGTGTTTTTTATCACAAGAAGGCACATAACAGGTATTGTCGAAGATACCCTCAGACTCACTTGGGATTGGGACAAGGTCCTCGACACTAGACTTTATTAATTTGTCCGATTTCGTTTCCGGAATAGTGCTAAGATGCTCGTCCCCCATACTTAAAGAGTTATCGGGTTCTTTGGTTGATAAGTCGGGTGTGATTGCTTTAGACGATCTCTCTAGATATAACCTATATTGAATAGTATGCTCATCATCATCATCGTCAATCATAGGAAAATTCTAACTCGGACAATTAATATATTCTGCCAGCTCCTCCCTTATAATTTGCAAATCTTTAAGAAGTTTATGAAGCAATTCTTGTATATCCTCTGGTTGAGCATGCTGAATTTCAAAAAATTTCTCCCAAGCTAGCTACGCTTTTCTTCACGTTGTTTCAAAATTTCAGCAATAGTTTGTGAATCATTAGAAAGTTGAAGTAGCAATTCCGACAAACTCCATGGTTTAATTTGCTTTTCGTCCCAAACTTGAATTAATTTGAGAATTCTTTCTTTAGCCAACAATACTCTTATACTTATTTCTTTATGAGGAATAATATTGCTATTCAAAAGGGTTCGATTAGCTTTAATTAACCTTGCCATATCTAGCAACATATCCTTATTCAATCTCCTAGGAAGTTGAGTGACGAAAAATTACGGCGGTTGATATTGGTCAAAACCGGAATAAATCGGATTATAACAAAAATTAGGATCAGTATTTTAGTTCATCGGTTGACATTGATAATTTTCATAAGAATCCCTGTAGTTAGCACAATAAGTGATAGGTCACATTAATCTTGAATCAATCATATCGAACATGTATGCATAGAGAGAATAGTAGAGAGAGACAAGTATTTCTTTTCAAATGAAATAAAAGGGAGGTAAAATGGAAAGAGTTTGTTACAAGTGCATCACCCTCTAATGAAGATTAGAGGGGTATTTATAGTTAACAGAAGGAGGCTTCCCTTCCTTATTTTCCTAACTTGTCAAATCTAGTCTCTAGACTTTGGTAATTATGCTATTTCATTCTTTTAGCATAATATACCTTATTACAAACTACTTTGACATTATCAAAAGAAACACTAATGACTTAAATAATATAAAATCACATAATCGACACTTTTAATGATCCAAACAACTAATAACTTTTTCTTATCTAATTATATCACAACAGTGGTCATTGTTACTAGAATATTATTATCAATCAATGAATAAAAGAAGCGTACTTGTACTGATTAAGAGGGTAATAGAGAACCAGACATCCAAGTAGCGACCGCAGGACTTGATCTCCAGCTATGTTAACCTGTTGA
>BQNB010138735.1:0-17661 GCA_026074375.1 Tanacetum coccineum
GTGGCGGTCCCGGCGGTCCCTTATATATAAGGGGGCCGCCACTAGACTCCGCTCTTTTTTTTGTCCTTTTGTGGTGAATGTTGTATCTGTTATAAAACCTTCTATTTTGGGGAGGGGGGGGGGGAATTTAAATTTCAAATTTTTATGTTTTTAATAAAACATTTCTTTTAATGAATAAATATTTTGTTTTTATATTTTTATAAAAACACATTTGTAGAAATGTAATGTTTAAGAAAAATATTTTCTTGATCACTAATCATGTTTAATGATTTGTTTATCCATACCTTAAGTGATTAATCTTAGAAATAAAAATTTATGATTAATAATTTATAAACGTTTAATTTTATCATAAACGTTTTCACATTTTGTTATTATTAAAACATTGAGAGGTCGAAAAATATAAATAACCTTTTTAGACATTATTTGTATGAACATATTTTACCTTGTCAGAAGAACATATCACTTGTGGAACAAAGGGAGTGTAAGTCGACTCTCTTTCTGCCGAGTCCCTCTTCTGCTTCCCTGCACGGAAAAAGGAAAAAAAATAATCAAATCACCAAAGGGAGATAACAAAGATTAGTGATTGATGTTAAAACTATAGAAACTCAACTGAATTACTATTCTTCTTTCCGCGATAGAGTCTTCCCAAAACCCAAATTCATCGGGTTCGGGTACAAGATTACTGTTCTTCTTTTTTCACTATACTATTCTTCTTTTTGAGCATACAATCCTTACATCGGGTATCCCAACTCCAAACACACCCACCTGTTATTCCAAAAAAATAAGAACAAATGAATAACAATGCAACAGATGGAAAAGTAAGAAGAGTAGATATACTACGAAAACAAAGAAAAAGCTCACTGAGATCGGGTTTTGTCTCCTGTGTTTCGGGTTTGTTTGTTGTTACTTATATGAGAACGTTCCTATAAACACCTTGAAACTGCTACGGTTTCAGCAACATATCGCATGAGTCCTTGATCTAGGTTTGCTATCTTTGCATCAAACTCGAGCTTTAGCTTGTCCCATTGCTTCATTTTTTGCAAGAACGACATCATATACATTACGTGTATGTTCCTTCTTAAGTTTATTATTTGCCACATGCACCACTTCAAAGCACCATGAATCTGAAATCAAAACAAAACCGGTTGTAGCTTCAGCCTCTACCTTTTACCAAACTGTGAGTATAAAAACATGTATAATGCATATATTTTATGGTTTCCATAGAGCATTTTCCTCGTGAAATAGAAATAATCGGTCAACATACATGACACGGCATCCTTAGTGACTTTAGCGTGCTGCTTCACAGCATTCTCTTTGTCCATTATGCAGAAAGCAATTATTTTATTATTTTGAGGCTCAGATAAGTAGGCAATCTGATATGAGGATAACTTGGAAGCTTGTCCTGCCAAGGTGCACATAATCCAAATTTTAATCGAACCCGCATAGAGACGCTAAAATATTATCATCATAGCCTCTTAAAAGCGTTATCGCTATCTTGTTATAAAAACTGTTATAATATCACAATATTTGGGGGTTTGCCAAATGGGACTGCCTTTTGTTTAAATAGTTTACAGACGTTCAAATCGTGGCACGCAGATCAACATCGTTACACACCATCGAGTAAACCAAACAAACAAACCCACATATAAAAGGGCGGGTTGGACCAACGGTAGGGTATAGGACCACTTGGGCCAGTCTCAAAATTCAGGCTAGCTTTCCTGCGTATGCGTTCGTGGAGGTTGCTGAGGCGAGAAATTCGCGCACTCGACCATCCATCCACCCTTCGCAGCAAGAGCATATTTCAGGGTGTCATAAGCCTCAACCAACACCATCAAAACTATAAACCGGCTCAAGTCACACACCAAATCAGTCCATGGCAATATAAAAAAATCTATACCACCACATAACATAACCATATCAAAAGCTATAATTCCAGCCTAAAAAACGCTTATTATCAGAATGCTGCAACACCAATACGATACACATTTTGCCTATATAAAATCAACATCATGACACATTAATCCTATAAGCTATCAAACACTCCCTATACAAAACAAATTTAAAAAAAAGAAACTCATGATCTGTTATAGTTATTTCAACACAGACAAAAGCAACATACAAAAGTTCCAAGATTAACAAATCAAGCAAACTCCTAAATTATAACAAAACCCTAATTTGAAAACTAAATATTTTCAATATACCTTTCGAAGGAAACGACCATGCAAGCCCCCGACAAATTAAAACACACGCAAAACAAACCACCAACCAAAGCGCACCAACGTTACCAACCGACCATCGACACCACACAGCATGAACGGCGACAACAAGAGGTCGGCGGCATCGAAGCAAGCTATAGGCAGTAATACATCTAAGTATGTGTGGTATAACTTTTGAATTAGACCATAAGCATCTGTGCATGCCAACTAATCAAAAACCCGATCATTGTATCATTTATATGGATTGTGAGTTTGGTGAGTGGAGGAAGAAGCTTCGGGAAAGTGAGAGAGGATTGTGAGTTAGGTGAGAGAAAGTATTATATAAGAGTGAGAGAGGGGTTAGGAGCGGACCCGGATTTAATAATTAACTCAGGGAATAACCGGGTAAAAAATAAAGGGATGGGTATATGAATCGGGTTAGTACTAAAAAATCCAAAAAATATGAGATAGAAACGAATAGATACCCGAGCGGGTTGCAACCGGGTATCCCACCTTTTGTAAAAATAGGATAATGTAGTAGTAGTTTGCAAAGTAATTGGTTAGTCTCTTTGGTTCATTTGTTGTTGAATGTCTGAAAACAATTGGTGTTAGTGGGTTTTGGTACAGTGTGCAGTGTTCATGGGTTTTGATTATGTGTTTGAGTTAATGAAAAGGGGGTATTGGTGTTGTGGGTTTTGATTTTGGGTTTGGGGGTGTTGATTTTGAGGATTGTAAAGTTAATGACGGTATATGATTTTTGAATTGAATATTTTGATTTTGGGGATTGTAAAGTTAATGACGGTATATGATTCTAAAAGTATGATGATTTTTGTGGGTAGTGATAAGATGAAGATAAATGTATGAAGAATATGAAGATTTTTGGAGATGTTGATGGGTGGTGATGGTTAAAAATAAAGGTGATTATAAAAAAGGTATAAAGTTAAAAACTAGCGGTAAAAAGACCAAAATACCCTCATATGGCTAAGACATGTGGACAGTTAACGAACGTTATTGAAGGCCGTTAGAGTGAGGGACCAACGATAAAAACGTTTCCCATTTAAGGTCGAACGGTGCAATTTTTTTGGTCAAAGGACTAGAGGCCGCGGTCAACGCAAACCACAAGGACGAACGATGTAGTTTACTCTAAAAAAGAGAAAACTAGTATAGGGTTTGTATGAATGTTTTAGGAGAGGATCGAAGGAGGCTGTGATGCCATTTAAAATAGAGTAATTTTTCATAACCGAATAATAAGGATATGTAAAGTATAGATAGTAATACATAAGGTTATATGGGTTTGGCCCAATACATATCATCCTAAACACTAATAATACTCTACTAACATACTTGATTGAGTCATGTTAGGTTGTTCTATGTGGTGTTTTTATCAAATGATCTTTGTAAGGTATATTTGTGTTTAAATGGGGTATAATTTAAGTGGTGTTTTTAATAAATAATTTTTGTAAGGAATATTCATGTTTAAATGGGGCATGACTTTAGTAGTGATGACGATCGGTCTTATTATGCTAAGTTGGTCATAAAGAAGGGTGTTTTCTTTTTTTCTTCAAATGTGAAGCTATATTAATCAGAAAAGTTCGTAAAACTTTACATATAATTTTACTCAAAAGATCAAGGAGAGAGCCTTTGATCCAAACACAGTACTATATATCTGTATTTCTTAACAAACAAAAATGTTAGAGTTAAGTACATAGATCGTCCTTGTGGTTGTCCTGAAATTGTAGGTTTTGTCCTAAAAGTTCAAAAATTACACTGGTCGTCCCTGTAGTTGTCCATTTTGAGTTGACCAGTCCTTTGACCGTAACTCCATCCAAAATTTCGTTATCTTTTATTATCGTCAGGGGTATTATTATCAGTTCACATAGAATAATACCCTAAGGACCAACATTGCAACACAAAAGAGCTTATAAACCCTCCCGCTATTTTACACACAAGTACCTTTGTGTCTCGATCATTCTTGTTTCTATGTTCCTTTCTCAAAGACGCGACCCACTCGCTCTAAGATCCTAATCTGTTTTGGATAATAATCCACTTCAAGAGACCCTAATCTTCTGATGGCAGGACTTCCGACTGATCGTGTTGCCCTTGATGAGTATATGGGGGTGTGGTTTTGTTCTAAGGTTTCTGAAGCAGTAGAGGTGCGTTCAATGGGTATCAGTTTTCGTACAGAGTTGCAGGAGAAAATTACAAGCCGCCGTCATGTGATCGAGCACCTGGAGAAGGTGGGGGCTACTTCTGGATGGCTGATGCGTTTGAATAGGGATCAAGAGGATGATGTTTCGTTGTTGGGATTGCTTGATACCTTTGTGCACAGGATGTATGAGATAGTTCGTAAAAGGGAGAAGGATGTCAGGGAGCTAGACTACTGAAGGCGTTTGTGTTGGTTTCTTTTGGGTAGCTTGTTGTTATGGTAGTTGGTGGTTATTAGTTTGTATGTATGGTGTTGGCTTTTGTTGCTTAAGTGGTAGTTTGGATTCATATTTTGTTAGTGTTGAATCCTATCTAACGTTATCAGTAGTGAAGTATGTTTAAGTTTCAACTTTATGTTGATTATGTGAATATATCATGGTTTTTAGTATTATGTATGATGTTATGTATTTTGGATTGTGTTTGTGAATTGATTAGATGACTGTGTTTGTTGTAAGTGATGTTGTTGATATTGGCTAATATGTGGACTTGTTTGTTTTGGATGATATTTGTTTAGATAAGTGTTGGGTTAAAATGGGTCATACCAGGTTATAAGGGACGTGGGAGAGAGATGGAATTTTTTTAGAATTTTTTTTTTTTTATTGTTTTGTTACTCAGGTATAGTTTTAGTATGTTTATGCTAATTTTGTCTTCTTTGTGATTCTATGAAAACTCATATATTAACTAATACAAATTTACTATTTTATGTAAATATAGATTGTGTAAGTATAAAAGATAGTGTTTGTATGCGGATGGGTTAAGAAGGGTAAGTTTCACAAATAAAGGCTTAATAGATTAGATAAGATGTCTATTACATACAAACTACAAAATGCATATCCAAATACCAAGTCATGTAGTCAAACTGCATTAGGTAACACAAACAAGTAGCAAATACAAAACCAATCCATTAAACAAACTAGATTAGCAAATACAGAAACAAGTCTTTAAACCAGCAACCTCAACTTCAAACCTTTGCTTTCCCCTTTCCTTTGTTTGCAGAATTCCCAGGTGGCCTCTTTCCTTTTTAATTAATACAAAAGCAATGATTTAGCCAAAGTAAACTAAACGAGTTAACAAATGATACCAAAAACTGAACGATTACAAAAGTATAAGAAATTACACGTTGTCTCTTATGGAATTGATTGCTTTGCTTGACCTCTTATGCTCTTTTTCTCCTCTGAAAATCGAGTTTTGTGGTTTAGGTATCGAAAATATGATTTAGCACACTAAAACTCGTTTTTGAGTTTTTTATTTATAAGGTCTGGAAAAAGGTCGATACGGCGTATCCAAAGTCTTGGATACGGCGTATTGGGAATTTCTTGGAGTAAGGACCACGTTTGACATCTTCCATAATATTTTATTTCCATATAGCTTGAATACGGCGTATTGGTCTTCTTGGATACGGCGTATTGGATCTTGTTTCCTTCGTGGTCTTTGGTGAGTGTAGGCACATATACGCCGTATCTTCCTTGATGGATACGGCGTATTGGATGTTAGAATCACTTTTCTTCATATTTCTTCGTTTAAGCTTCAGAATGCGTGCCTTTTAGTCAACTTTCACCAAGTACTCCATAATTACTGCAATTCTCAAATAGAAACGATTAAGTAACAATTCTTTGTAATATAATTATACAAAATGAGTTAATTACATGAGATAAATGATGCTATAAAAGTAACGTTATTTGATATCATCAGTTGGTCCTTAGGGTATTATTCTATGTGAATTGACAATAATAAAAGATAACGAAATTTTGGATGGAGTTACGGTCAAAGGACCGGTCAACTTAAAATGGACAACTACATAGACGATCGGTGTAATTTTTAAATTTTTAGGACGAAACCTGCAATTTCGGAACAACCACAAGTACGATCTATGTACTTAACTCAAAATGCTATACAATTCAACAAGTGACCTAACTGTCATCTTTATAACGATCAACCAATGAACTAATCTTCACATTTTCATATTAGCATTGACTATATTTCCCATATCAGTGTAGACACCTATCAAGCATCTAGGAGTACACATATACATTAATACATACCTCATCAACTGCTAGAAGCCTAGAAATATCATAAAGCACCTCCTAACCTCGCATACAAACTGATGCAACCTTGTTTTAGTAGGCTAAACTAAACTACACGAATTGAGGGAGAGAGACGAGAGACCAATTGGGACAATTTTCTTCTTATTCATTCAACAAAACAAAAGTGCAATAACAAATTTGAAATGGAAACATGCATGCATAGTATACGTGGGTACATGCACTTTATTATGCTAATAACATGTAACTTGATAACTCCTCATGCAACTGCTAATAACGGTCACATGACATTGGTTGGATCATTCTCGGAATCAAGCTGGAGTTATCCCGTTCCTTTTGGGTCTTCTAGCTTCGAATGCTTAAGCTCGATCAGTTCCCTCACTAAAAAAATGGGCCATAGTGACGAAAATTTAATGACGACCCACATTTCGTCACTATTAACACGATTTTAGTGACGATATAAAATTGTCGTCACTATATCTCGTCACTTGCATATATTTAATGACGAAGTAACAAATTGTCATTAATATACATGTTAGTGACAAAAGTATTTATCACTGAGTCTAGTACTAATGGTCTACGTATAAATCATTTCTTGTTACGCTCCTTAGTCACGAAATTTTCGTTCACTCAACTTTGGATATGTAGTAACAAAAAATGTTTGTCACTAAATTGACAATTGAAATCGAATATTAACTCACATTCATAACTTTTCACCTTCTCAAATTACTTTTACCGTAGCAAAAAAAGGCATCACGTGTTTAATAACCTGACCCGCATTAATTAATTTAGTAACGAATTCCTTTTTGTTACTATTGCAACGATTAGTGACTATATTTGTTCGTCATAAATTAATGACGAAATTGTTCATCACTCACTTGAACACATACATTATTCTTTTTTTTCTATCTAACACTTAAAAGTAAAAAGACCTAAACTGACAAAACAATTCAAACTTTATTAACAATTATAAAAAGGCGGATATCATATTTTTCATTCATAAGCTTCCCTCATTTCACACCAAAAACACACACTAAAAACCATAGAAATCATCCTTTTACACAGTTTCACACACTAGCACCATGGCTGATACATTCATTCAAAAGAAAGTGAGGCAGAACCCCATAGATTCCAACCTTGAAGGAAAACCCCCACGCAGAGACTCGAGACCTCTCGCATGTGGTAACAACCTCCCCAAGAACACCCTTAGTGGCCAACTGAGCTAGCCCAGTTGATTCAAGGTAGTGTTTCTTTACGGTAGCTACAAGTACTAAACTCCACAATATGCCATTGCTTGCAACACTACCTTGTGAATATAAACATCAAGCAATGGCATATTCTAGAGTTTAGTACTTGTAGCTATCGTAAAGAAACACTATCTTGTGAAGATAAAACTTTATATGATCAAAACCACAATTCGGTTCTTGAAAAATATGCAACAAACATGATAACACATTCGTTGATTCGGGAATTAGATTTCAACTGAATATATTTAGACTGTTAAGGCTGCTAGATCGAACTAAGGTTTTTAGATTGAATAAATTGTTTTGCTTTGAATTAGGCTTTCATCTTTGAATGAATAGATGATGCCCTATGTTTTTTTTCTTTATTTCACCATAGAAATCATCTTTGTTTATGCAATATATTTTTTTTGTCTCTAATGCTGAGGTCTCTGTGACGACTTTCTGGTCACTAATAGTAAATGAAATGACACATTCTTTCGTCATTAATTTCATCGAATAGTGACAAATTTAGCTCGTCACTAATTTAGCGATGAATTAAGTAAAGAAATGGGTTGTCACACACCTTTAAGTGACAAATTTAGCTCGTCACTAATTTAGTGTCAAATTTCAATTTCGTCATTTTTTAATTTGTGATGGAGCTATTGTGACGACAAGTGACGACGTTGATTTTTGTCATTAAACTAGTTTAGTGATGAATTTTCCTTTATTAATGACAATTTTCCACTCGTCACTAAAGCCTTTTTTTTCTTGTAGTGCCTGTTGCTATCACAAACCTAAATAAGACATGCAAGGTACACATCATCCACAAATATGATCTCTGTTACCATGCACCAAACCACATTTTCGACCAGTAGTAATATTCACTGGCCAAATTATATACCTGCAAGGATGCTTTGACCTTTAAACTCATCAGTCATGAAAGTGGTGACCGCTATCATGTGTGTACACCATTACACTTAGCCGAAAAAATTACTGCAACGCACTACGTCCAACTTTTACCTAATGGATTTTAGTACTTTAATGATATATCCTTCTAAAGGTATAATTTATTTGTTGGTTAGTACAACCATGCTATAGCTAAATTCAATCCAGTACTTTAGGATTCTTTTTTTAATCTGAACACGAATGGAACCTTTTTTTACAAAGAAGTGTAAAAACAAATAGAGCTTGTCGATATTGTGTGGACTTATATATAGTTAAATGTTTGATGTAACTTGACATGGAAGATGTACGACAGAAGTATTAATCACATTTAGAGCACCTGCAATGGTGATTTGTTGCTTGTCAATAGAAATGTGTGTGTGTGTCATTTCCGTTTATGTTTTGTTTGTCTACAGGCTGGCTCCATATAACGCATTGATCACTGTTTGAATTTAAATTTCTTTTCCATTCTTTATTCCCCGTGTCGCAGCATAGGCATGCTCAAATTTGTATTAAGAAGGTGTTCCAAAATTGGTTCAGAGAAAACTTAAATGCATACTTCTATTTTGACCTTATTTTTTTGTACAAATTGTAAATGTAGTTTTTTATGGTTCAAAATGTAATGTTGGTCAGTTTGTGTTCATCCAATATTTGCTTTGGTGTGGGTCATCATTAATAGGCATGCAACACAAATGGTCTGCAATTTTGGGGATAACAATAAATGTACACAAACTGAAAGTTGGAGTATTTTTCTAATTATAGGTACTTGTTATGTTTGAAGTATTAAAAAGTTTTCTTGTAAAAGGAAGCCTTTTTATTTTCAGTCTATTCCTTTAGTCAAGCTTACCATCATTATAAGAGTCTTTGGTAGAGCTTATTTGCATAGTGTATTTCTATTCACAAGCTTGATGTGAGTTGAGCTAAAAAAAGAGTTAGAAAACGCGTAATGCACACTCAGTTTAGCAAACCTCACGATATAGAGTGAGACTACCCTCCTAGACAATTTCAATAAATCGGGTATGACCCACTATTCTGTCTAACCGATATATCCCTCTAAAATGCCCAACAATATAACGGCATTACCTGATTACCAACCACTATGTCCTTTCATTTCGAGTAGTTTCCCACTAAAACCAAAGTTAACTCAATTTCGTTGTGGTTAATATATTTGATTTTACTCTCTTACAAAATAGCACAATACGTCTGTACTTGCTCATTGCTCATCAATTCGAACTTCAATGACCAAGCTTCAACTACCAAATTAAATACATCAACTCAACAGACAATTCAGATCCCTTATCTCTCACTCTTATACACCTCTAAGATATTTTGACAAGTTAGAAAATGACTTTACATGGAACTTGAAGCTTCAACTACTAAAGAAAACATTAGAACATTAAAATTATGTAAGAAACATAAAATTCTTCAATTACCATTATTTGTTATTTAAATTGAAAAACTGTTGCATATCTAAACAACTAAAAGATTTAAAGGTATAACGTCAAATATGCTTTATACATTGTCAAAATATTGTGAGTTTTACCCATGTTCTAACTAAGAGGACTTCTCAATAACACATCAAGATTCAAGAGGTTGGTACAAGCCAATAGTATCTATTTGTGTTTTTCATGCGCCTTCATGTTTTCAATATTCCGATATATTTATTAAGGGTCTCTGTATGCATTGTTTCTTGAATTTCGCTCAAGTTTGAACGTTCGAAGATCTCCCGCTCCAACTTTGAGGGAGTATTAGCGCAACATCTTATGTATGGGCTTTTGACCCAAGTTATTCGATCACGGGTGTTTATGAACACTCCATTTATGATTAATGAAACATTATGGGGATTAACCTATTCCAATTATATAATACATCTTTTATATTATCTATATATATTTATATCATATTATATATATTTATATATATATATTATATATAATATAGGCTCAGTTTCATTTAGAAGGGTTTTTATTTTGAGAAGATTGAGAAATCTTCGTTTGAGCAAATTGATTCATATTTTTGACTTCATTCACAAGTAAACATCATTTAATAGTGGATCGAATCTATAACTCACAAATTTGATTTACAAATCAATGCTAAAATCGAGTTATGGTAATGATTCTTTAAATTTGTATAGAAGATTCAGTATTATACTTATATCGCAAAATCGAGAGATTTTTTAACATTGATTCGAATTTTTTTTTACACATTTTGAATTATAATCACATTAAAATGAGTTTTACGCTTGAAAAACTTGAATCAAAGTTAAAAATCTATCATTTTTGAAAACCTTCTTAATCGGGAGTATTAGCGCAACATCTTATGTATGGGCTTTTGACCCAAGTTATTCGATCACGGGTGTTTATGAACACTCCATTTATGATTAATGAAACATTATGGGGATTAACCTATTCTAATATAAACAACTTATATATACATCACCTCTATATCTTCATATCCACCTTCTAAATCTTAGTCACATTCAAAACTTGAGTCCATTGCTTCACTTTAAGCACATAAGTTGCAGCCTGGTAGTTTCGGTAATTGCTTTCGACAACAATTCATGCTCTCTCCTTTCCTTCTTAAAGATTTTGTTATTCCTTTCTTGCCAAATGTGATGTCAATTTATGTTGTTAGTAATTCAAAGACAAAACAAATAGTGAACTCGAGAAGCTTTATTCAAATTGCCAAACAAATTCCAAAACCAAATTAGAGGTACCAAATTCTAGTTCCAAGTTTCAAATATACAAAAAAAAACTAATGTCATTGGCCTCTATTTATAGGCAACCAATGATTAAAAACAACCAAATCCTAAACCCACTCGAATTAAGAAACATGCCAAAAACAAATATCTATCCAAAACAAAATTTACGAAAGAAACTCTAAAGTTTAAACTTTCTAACAATCTCAACGTAACTTGAACTCCTTCACATGTTACAAAACTAATTCAAAATTTTCAATTTCCAAACGCTAAAGATTAATTCAAAACGAACGACTCATTTCTAAAAGCAATTGAAATAAAAAACCGGTCAACCAAACAAACAAATCGGCAAACGATATTTAACAAAGACAATCAAATTCAGACAACCAACTTTAAAAGCCCGATAAACAAAGATCCAAATTTCCAAACTAACAAACTCTTAACGATCGAACAAATTCCAAATGATCTAATAATAATTAAGTCTTTAAACACCAAATCGATCTTCAAATTTTCAAGTACCATATTTAAATTTTAATGACCTATATATTTGATAATTATTACAGTCCAATTTTAAACTTGTTATCAAGTATCGAACAAACTCAAGTTAATAAATAACTTCACAAACGGACTCTTGTAATTCAAACGCCCAAATACGACGCGGATATCTCTTATATAATATAAGAATTACATCATTTCAGAGATTTCTATCAGATTATATCTTATGTGAAAATAAATTGGATCAATCAGAACGTTTGATTTTGCCACGTAGGCAAAATCGTGCGATCTGATTGGTCAATAAAAAGTCAAAATTGAATCAATATAGTCAAAATTAAAAAACTTTGGTTGAGAAATTTGATGGAGAAAATAAACAATTATGAGGCCCATTTTGGATTTTGAGCCTTGTGCAGTTGGTCACTTTGCGCAGGCCTAAATCCGGCCATGCAAATAGCTGTGAAAAGCTTATAACCATCCAAGATACAGTTCATTGAAAGTAGATGATCGATCTCATCTTTTATATGGTAAAGCAAAATCTTAAGTGGGGACTTTTGTATTTCAAAAAAATCAAATCATACTTTATTAAGTAATAAGTAATTTATTTTTATTTAAAAAAAAGGATTTTAAATAAAAAAAACCTAAATCTTTCATGATGTGGCTATAACTTTATCAAAATTGAATAAAATTCGTTTTTCAATTTGGCAAAAGGAAAAAATAAGCAGATACACATGTACTTAATAGTCATTTTTTTAATAGTTAAGGGTGATAATATATTAAAATGAATTACAACATAAACCCTTAATAGAATAAATTTGATCCATAAAGAACGGTACCCGCGCAAAGTAGCGGTTTCGAAGGCATTAAAAATAACGAAACTAAAAATTAATAAAAATATATTAAAATGAATATTGAATTAAAGAGCACAAAATTTTATAAAATACGGTGAAATTAAATCATAAAAAAAATAAAAAATAAAAAGATATTTAAATTTAAAAATAAAGGTGATTTTTTTTCACATAACAAAAAGTTGTTACAAAGTTGTTAGATGAGTGCGTTTGTTGTTAAAAATGATATTTCCATAAAAAGAAAAGAGAAAAGTCTGAATTTTCAAACTTTTTAAATATAGAATGTCTCAAATGCTTTATAATGTAATATAGATAACACAACAATTCTTCTATCTCCTATACTTGGATTCTTAAGTTTCGTTTTTCAACATTGCAACTAAAGAGGTACACAGTTGTTATTAATTTATTTATGGATTATTGTTATAAATTTTACATACATGAATTTATTATTGACTCTCTGTGGTCGTAGTACAAAATCTTGAAGGATTTATTGAACTCGACCACGTAACTCAAAATTTTCTTTTTATTTATTTGATAAATTTGAACTTTATTTAATTACTTTCATTAATTTACTAAAATTAGGTTTTTCTTTTGTGTTGCATTTGTTAAAGGTGAATTGTATATTTTGTTGATTGTTTGTCTCATCTGTTAGAGTTCACTAGTGGGGTGATTTTGATTTGAATATTAACCTAATTGTAAGGACTAACTTCATAAAGGATTAAATATTATATTTTAAAAATACCCTTCAAACCTTAATTTACATTTTATAGTTATATGATTCTATATTTCATAAGTGGTTTGTCCTTATTTTGTATGGTAATAAAATAGTATAGTCATTTTATGTAAAAGTCATTTGTGTTAGTTTTCTTCGCATGTTAAAGTCATGTTATGTAAATATCATTTGTGATAGCTTTTGTGGTGGTGTGTAAGCCTTAGTGATGTGTTTGTTTCATATATATAATTTCGAGCTTTTTAAGCGAAGCTCGAGCTTTGTTCGAATCATACTCGAGCCGAGTTCAAGCCTTAATGGTTAAAGCTTGTCGAGCAATTGAGCCGAGTTCGAGCTAACCTTTGGTTTTTCGAGCGGAGCTCAGGCCTTGTTGAGCTCGGGCTTGGCTCGGCTCGATTACACCCCTAGTTCCAATAATGGTACATATTTATAGGACACATGCGGATGATAAGTATCAAAACATAGTTTATGTTGGACAATTAGGAATTGACTTGAAATTGCCAGAAATCAGTTAGGGTTCGTCGAAGAAAGAATCAGAACCGAAATGAAGATTTCTATTCATGGTTAGTAACTGAATGTAACAAAACAATTACAGTTGGAAATTGGAGAGAAAGTGTTTACAATTATCAAGCTAGCAAAACTAATGACGAGTAACAATTATTTAAAGGGAAAGTTAGCGGGAAAAACTGTTAGAGGTGTTTGTGTGAAAGGACACGTGCACCTCACGTGTCTGGATTTTAACCAAACCTATGCAGCTCACGTGTCTCACAACTTTGCTCTTGACAATCCTTTCCCTTTAAAAAGTTCTTGTCCTCAGGAACTTAGATCAAACTCAGGAAATTCTGCAACCAATTTCCCTAAGTCCTCCCAACTAACATCATCTGTGGTGCCATTAGCCTACTGTATTAAACCTTACACTGCTACCTTGTTGTGCTTCTTAACCATCTTCCTATCTAACAACTTGATTGGCTGAACTAGAAGTGAACCCTCAGTATCACATTGTGGCAAAGCTATCATATCACCACTCAAAGGTGGTCCTGTGTATTTCTTCAGTTGTGACACATGGATACATTATGAATATGTGCTTGTGGAGGTAGCTTTAACTTGTAAGCAGCTTGTCCCACCTTAGCACTCACTTCAAAAGGCCCATAAAACTTCTGTGAGAACTTGTTCTGTTTACCCATCCTTAAGGTGACTTGTCTATGAGGTTGTAGCTTTAAAAACACCAAGTCTCCTATAACAAATTCCCTTTCAGACTTTGATTTGTCAGCATGTTGCTTCATTTTATTTTGTGACCTTTGCAGATGGAACTTGAGCACTTGAATTGCTTCATCCCTAGCTAAGAGTGTCATTTCTACTACATCAACCTTACTTAGCCCTCCCAAATATGATACGTGAATAGGATGTTATCCCAAAACTCAACCCATACCACAACAATAAGCCATACCAAATAAGTAATAAGCTAGAAAAGAGATAAAGGACAAATGGAAAATTAGAGAGAGAAACAAGGATGGAAGATTAGATTAGAGAGAAAAAGAGGAGTGAATGATTACACATACAAGAAATGGCAACCAACACCCTCTCCATGTGTATTTATACCCTAAGGCCATCATAGGCTCGTGGGCTTTCTATCTTGGGCCAGGCTTGGCTTATCTTGGGCTTTGAGCCCGAACCACGGACAATATTAGATTACAATCCAAGCCCGTTAATCCCGAATAGCCTATTACTTAACAAGACTAATTACGACTAATAAGACCGATAACATTCTTGTTCGACTTATATAAAATTAAGGCTAACAATCTCCCCCAATGTTGAGGTCTTCTTTGATCTCCCCAACGTTGACGTTCTTGATGGAGCTTATCTTGATTTGACTTTATCTTCCCCAATGTTGAAGATATGACGTTTGAGCTTTTGCCTTCTTTGTTGGGATTAAAAGACTTCTTGATGATCTTGAAGTTACTGCTGCTCAAGTGTGTGTTACTACTGCTAGCACAAAGTTAATGAAAAATATGCTAAGTACTTAGTACTGCTAGTGTAACTTAGTACTACTAGTGTATATTAGTACTGCTAGTTACTATTGCTAGTATATGTTAGTACTGCTAGAGTAAAGTTAGTACTGCTGGTGAAGATTGAAAAAAATATTCTAAGTAGTTACTACTGCTTGTACACAGTTAATGCTGCTGGTGTATAAGTTACTACTGCTAGTGTTCAGAGTTAATGCTGCTGGTACAAAGTTACAACTGCTGAAAGGATAAAGACTGCTCAGAAAAGATAAAGATTGCTTAAAGATCAAGATTACTTAGTTGATAAGGATTGTTATTTATAGAATAGATCTTTAAGAATATTCTAAGCTTTTGTAATATATTGTAAATCGACTAGGACTCCTTGGTGTATAAAAGGAGGTCCTAGGGTATAGAGTTCTATGTACTAAAAACGAGTCATTCATAAAATTGTTATAGCTTCAAGGTTTTGTAACCCTAATACTATTTAGAGTATTCGTAATAATATATTGAAGCTTTTGTTTGTTAATCTGTGTATTCATTAGAATTATTGTTTCATTGAAGAATTCTTCTTATATTAAAGATTAGATTCTGCATAATCTTTAGTATTATCAAACAAATTTTCTTAACTAAGTTATGTTAGATTTATCTAGCATAACTAAACCTTACACAAGCTAAGGAATTCAAGATATATTCAAGTGTTAAAAGCCTTCTTGAAGTTACTGCTGCTAAGGTTTGTATTACTATTGCTAAGTAAAACTTAGTGCTGTTGAGTAATCTTAATGAAAAATATGCTAAGTAGTTAGTACTACTAGTTACTACTGCTAAACTTACTACTGCTAGTGTAACTTAGTAATGCTATTGTAACTTAGTACTGCTAGTGTATATTAGTACTGCTAGTTACTATTGCTAGTATATGTTAGTACTGCTAGAGTAAAGTTAGTACTGCTGGTGAAGATTGAAGAAAATATTTTAAGTAGTTACTATTGCTTGTACACAGTTAATGTTGCTGGTGTATAAGTTACTACTGCTTGTTAAGAGTTAATACTGCTAGTACAAAAGTTACAACTGCAAAGCTGCAGGCTATTGAGAGAGGTTTGGAGGAATGCTTGCACTACAAAGAACTTTAGAGAATCTTCTAAATTATCCAGTATGAAAATTTACTGCATCTAGCTCAGAGGTGTTAGATCAAACCTTTGATAGGCTTTAAAAGCTTATCAGTCAGTTGGAGATTCATGGTGAAAGTATCTCACAAAAAGATGTGAATCAGAAGTTCTTAAGAAGTCTATCATAAGAATGGAACACACATACCATTATGTGGAGGAACAAGCCTGAGATAGATACACTAAGCTTATATGATCTTTACAACAACCTGAAGATCTATGAACTAGAGGTAAAAGGGACATCAAGCTCAAGCACAAATATACAAAACATAGCCTTTGTGTCCTCAAACAGCACCAGCAGTACAAATGGAGCAATTAATACTGCTCATGGTGTTACAACTGTTAGCACTCAAGCTACTGCTGTTAACTCAACAACAATTGATAATTTAAGTGATGCTGTCATCTGTGCTTTCTTTGCAAGTCAACCAAACAGTCTACAATTTGACAATAAGGACTTGCAACAAATTCATCTTGATGATTTAGAAGAGATGGATTTAAGGTGGCAGATGGCTAGGCTAACAATAAGGGCAAGGAGATTCTTGAAGAACACTAGAAGGAAGTTTTTTATGAATGGTACTAAAACCATTGGGTCTGATAAGTCCAAGGTGGAGTGTTACAACTGCCACAAAAGGGGATACTTTGCAAGGGAGTGTAGGGCTCCAAGGAACCAAGAAACGGGAATAAGGAGAACACAAGAAGTATGCCAGTGGAGACAACTACTTCTAATGCTTTGATCTCATTTGATGGTCTTGGTGGTTATGATTGGAGTGATCAAGCAGAAGAAGGTCCAACTAACTTTGTACTCATGGCTTACTCTTCTACAAGTTCTAACTCTGAGGTATCTACTGATTCAAACTGTTCATCATCTTGTTTGGAAAATGTTAAAATTCTTAAAGAACAAAATGAACACCTATTAAAAGATTTAGGGACATCTAAGATAAATGGTATTACTTATAAAATATGTTTAGAGTCTGTAGAAGCAAGACTTCTAGTATATAAGAAAAATGAGTCTGTTTATGAGGAAGATATCAAGGTCTTAAAACGTGAGATTCATTTAAAAGAAGTAGCCATTATAGAGCTTAGGAGGAAGTTAGAACTGGCTCAAAAACAAAAAAGATGAAAT
>BQNB010138736.1:0-17661 GCA_026074375.1 Tanacetum coccineum
CGTCTACCTTGTTGTTAACAATTCGCAAATACATATCCTCAATATCATTCTTGTTGAGGTTCTTGTAATCTGACTCTGTGATTGATACTATGCTACCATTTGCTCTTCTTAAAACAATCTTCGTTATAAACTTATGCTAATGTCCTAGTTCTAAATAAGTCTTGATGATTTGAAAAATCTTTAAATTTGAGTAGACTACTTCATTTGGCTTTCCGAACTCTTTTTGGTTCTTGATATAGAAGATCTTTGCATGTGGATTCTTCCAATGTTCGACATTGTATCAAGCATAAGGATTAGACTTCTTTGCACACTTGTCTACCTATCTTGAAGTTCTGTCTTCAATATCATCATCAGGAAAGATAACTACATGAAACTTATGAAGAGACATCACAATCTTTTTAGGTCCTGAGCTTCCTTTCTTTAGGTACAATAGATCTTGATTAACCAGAGATAGTGCAGGAACTTTAGGATCTCTTTGGCAGCTTTGAACAACTGGAGTGGGCCTTTGTGGATGTGGTGAGACTAAGATTTATTTCCTGCTTTCCCACATAATATCATTCTTCAAGAAGTTTTGCATCTGATCAATGTGGTATTGACGCTCATCTCTTAAAGTGCATCGTTGTCTCAACATTTCATCAACAACTTTGCGTAGTTTTGCTTCATTAACAGTATGTGACATTTCATCCACAAGTTCTTGTGACACTTTCTCAGTAGGAATTTCATCATCATCTGTGGCATAAGAATCTATCCAAAAATCAAAGTCATCTAATTGTTATTGATTACCTGACGTTGATGGACCTGGTTCACTTTTATTGTTTTGTCTAGATGACGATTCTACAGACATATAGGTTTCATGCTCAGATGTCTTCTGCCTTTTTGCATCATTCTCCCCCTTAGAATGAGCATCATCTTGAGGATAATTCTAATCTCTTAGGCAAACAGCAGAAGGTCTACAAGGAGTAGTAGCCACATGAAGTCTTTCAAACTTATACTTGAGAGCAAGCCAAATTGGTAAGTCATCCTGTTGCAGCTGAGGATTGTCGCTCATGGTCAGTTAGAGTTGTTGCAGTTGTTCTTGTACAGAGGTTGGTGTGGCTTGAGTTAGGTGCACATGCAAAATATGACCTGACATATAATTCTTGACCGAAGAATCAACCTGCGAGGGAATGTGGTTAGTGATAGCATCATTAATCTGCGAAGAAATCTCGGATCGAAGATTCTCGCATTCATACTGAATTGTATTTGCAATCATCTTGGCCACATCCGCTTGACTCTTTTCTCTTTCCATGATCAAGCCTGTGAAAAACTAGAAGGGGGTTGAATAGTTAACCGCTTTTTATTTTAATGTTTATGTTTATTTGTAAAACTTAGATTCGACTTTTTGTGAATTCAATACTTGCACAATATGAACAATATAAATAAGTAAGAGTAAATAAAGGAATATGAGATAAGAGTTGGAAAGATCAAACCACAACACAAGGATTTATAGTGGTTCAGTTACGAAGCTCCTCTTTAGCCTACTACACTCCTCGAGCACCTAACTCGAGAGTTCTCTTCACTATGTCAACAAACTCCATTATGGCGGAGAAAACCGTACACAACGTTGCTTACACCGATTTACGACACAAAGCTAAATGTCGAGTTCTAATCTTAGCTAGAACTAATCTATCAACTTCACAACTTCTTCACAACTTGAAGACTTCCTCACAACTTCACTTCACCACACTACTTATGCCACAACTAACTAACACTACTTAGAAAGATCACCAAGATCTAACTATACTTACAACAATCACCAAAACCTAACAACTACACAACTTTACAAGATATACAAATGATTTACAATTTTAGATATGGATGCAACAAGATTGCAATATACACTTGGGGTGTAATACTTCTTTACTTGATGATGGAAGTATTCTTCTCTTGCACTTGAGGGGTTGAGCTTGGATCACTTAGAAACAAAGCTTTATGATTAAATGATCAAAGGATTTTAGAGAGACGTATGGGCTGTTTTAGAATAGAAAGAATGGGTGCAAAAAGTAAGAAAATTAGGGGAAAGTCCAGTATTTATAGGACAAACTAGGAGAGCGTCTACCTAGGGCCGGTCCCCTTAAATAGGTAGGCGGTCCCCTTAATTTTAAGGGGGTCGGTCGTGTATTTAAGGGGGCCGCCCTAGACTGGGGCTTCCCTAGTTTGTTTTTTGTGTAGGGGGGATTTTCTAGAACTTTTCTAGCCGTTTTAGGTCCGAAAATTTGAATTTCAAAATATTTATTTTGAATAAAACATTTCTTTTAATTGTAGAAAATGTTTTGTAGTGTTTTAAAAATGTTTATAACATTTTATAAAAGTGTGAGGTTGAATAAAAATTTCCTTTGATCATAAAATGCATTAAGCATTTATTTATTCATACATTTAAAGTGATGTTTGTTGAAAATGAGAATTAACTACAAATTACTTGTTTAACGTTTAATTTTAAGGTTGAACGTTTTTATATTTTGTGATTATCAAAACGTAAAGATGTAAAAAAATATTATTAATGTTTTTAGGCATTATATTTTATCAACAATCTCCCTCTTTTTGACTCGTAAAAAGTAACACCTTTAGGATGTACGTTTGATGGGCAAAGTAATGATTCGTTTTACAACATGTTTTTGGCATGAATCAACAATGTATAAACTTTGTTTATAAAATTTAAAAAAAAATTGTAGTGTATATATATAAAAAATAAAAAAATTGGTGACGCAATTAGTGTTTTTGATTCAATCCTATCAAGGTTGTAAATGGTTCCGAGACTACGGGTATCAATGTATTTTATTGAATTCCAAGACCAAAACAAAAATTATAAAAATAATCAAAAATACCCAATTTTGATTAAGAACAAAATTGGATGAGATTAATCAAAAAAAGGTAAAAAAAACTTACAATGGATGTTGTTGATTGACTTGTTAGTAATTTCCCCTTGAAATTTTGGTTAATTTGATGATTTGAGGTTTGATTTTTAAAGTTTTTGGTGTGGATGGTTCGTTCACACTTAAAGCTGGTAGAGGGAAAAGAGAGAAAAAAAATGAAGTTTTGAGGTAGATAAATTTCGACAGAACGGGTGTTTGTTTTTTCCCAGATAGGCGGATCCCCTTATTTAGTAAGGGGGCCGCCCATGTTGACACAGACCGGTCCTTCTTAATTTAGAGGGGGCCGCCCTCAAACTTTTTTTTTCTTTGATTTTTGGCCATTTTGTGAGAAATGATTATTGACAATATTAATTAACCCTTGTATAATTAAAAAGTTTCTTATACTATTTTCGGACGAGATAATCAAGACGTCAATTCGAGGGTGATTAAGATGAAATTTTCTTGCAAAAGGAACTAATAATTTCTTTCAAAAAGACAATTATATATTCGATTTGTGATGATACAGAATGGGATAGCTAAGATAATGAAATAATAAGACATAGTTGAAAATATCAACAAGTTGATTTCACTACACGGAGATGATGGTTGACAATACGAATCCGACACGATCGTCGAGGTCGAAGGGAGTTTTGTTTCATCCATAGTTGGCTATGATCCAACATGCGACTAATCCTACTTCTTTTAATTGTTAACCATTAGCTTGCTCATCTTTGTCTACGTGAGTTTGCTATGTGGTCATAGAAGATTTCTATTTTGTAGACGTATAACAGTAATCTACACGAAAGAATAGTTTATAGTAACTAATCTCTTCAAAGCTAAAAAACCAACAAATGTATTTCCCTCTAGAGACGACAACATAATTTCTAAGAACTAATCACCTACACAACATCATAAGTCACCTAGACATTTACTTGGAATCTATATTCGACAAAATGAATAGTGAGACTTACCTTAGACTTTATAATTAACCCGTTCCATTGTTTTTTTTATGTCCCTCATGATGAAATAATAAATAAGGGTTCATAGAACCTATATCATGAAAATTCCTTAATCCGGAGACAAAGAATAATTTAGAGAGCATACTACGTCAAAAGGGTTTGATGGCTTAGCCATTTGGTCCCCAACGTTTCATGTATCCGAAGTTGTTGTTTCTGCATATGTTTTGCATTTGATTTGAACACATGCATGGTGAGTATCTTCCACATTGAGTAAAGCTTGGTTGATGTGGATGATTCCACATTGTGTGATAGTTGTTAGATAATTTGTTTAAATTGGTCCCTCCTAGGTGAGGCGTTTTGGAACGAGCTGAGAGTTTTCGATTTCTTATCGGATAGGTATTTTAGACCTGCATTGCGGGTTTTATTAAATCCGACTCCGTTTTAAGGAGGTGTTAAAAATGTTTTACCTCATCATCATTTGCAATAGGAATTTTAGTATTATTGATAAGTATAAATTTTGGGTTTGATTCTATCAATTTTTCTTTCGACTCAACTTCTTAGGCTTTTACAAACTTTACTTTTTGGGTTTCCTAGGTGATTCCTTTGGTAAAAAATAAAAACCTAACCCGGATTTTTTCTCCGGAAGTTTTTTGAGAACTTATTATTTTCTTAAGTAGATATTTCCTTTCTAAGCTTCTCATTTTCAAGCTTGAGGTCTTGACATAATTTACATTCTTCAATTACTTCCTTACCTTTTTCTAACCTAGATAATTTATCTCTTAATTCTAGTGCTTCATTTTCTAATTCTACTTTAGCTTGTTTTAAAGTTTTATTTTTAGCCATGACTTTTAGTCCTAATTTGCATAGTCTACTATATTCACTATCTAAGTTATTTTCGTCTAGTGATGATTGGTCATCACTAAAGTATTTGGTTTCAGAAAATACCTCATTGGAAGCTTTAGCCATAAGACACTTTTTGTCATTTGTTTTTTCATCTTCATCTTCGTCGCTATTACTCCATTATCCTCCAACAAATGCTTTTTGATTTTGATACCTTGATAGTTTTGGACATTCTTCGACGAGATGATTTGGATCACCACACTTAAGGCATTTTCTTTCGCCTTTGCCATTTTTGTCGTCTTTATTTCTTTGGAATGATTTTCTCTCTTCATATGGTTGTCTTACGAATCGTCCTCGTCTTTTGAAGAATTTCTTGAAGTCTCTTACGACCATGGCGTATTCTTCATCTTCACTATCGGAGGTTGAGCTATCGTCATCACTAGATTCCTTTCTAGCTTTCAAGGCAATAGATCTACTTTGTTCTCTTTTGCTTTTGACGGTTTCAGAATCTTTCTTAATTACTTCTTCATAAACCTTCAAATTTCCAATAAGTTCGTCAAGAGGTAAGGTTGTTAGATTCTTTGATTCTTCAATTGCCGTGACTTTCGCGCGCCATTTTGGATGTAATGCCCTAAGAAATTTCCTAACACAATTCTTGCTAGAAAAACCTTCATCAAGTGCTTTTAGACTAGTAATAATAGTGTTAAATTAGCAAGGCGATTATCTATTGATTCATCTTCCGGAATCTTGAATTGTTCATTTTATTGAACATGAAGTTATATTTTGTTAGCTTTGACTTGATTATTAACTTGATGACTTGATTAAACAAAGTTATCCAATTTTCTTTTGCGGTTTTTGGCACATAAAAATTTCTTTCATATTCTTTTCGTGGTAGAGCCATTATTATAAATTACCATTTTGGCTTCATTATTTTTAGCAAGTTTACTTTTTAAGATCATCTTGTGTTTATGAAAAGGTACAATTTCATCCTTTTTGTTTCAGAAAATTATTTTGGGGATTGGAGGAAATCACTTCGGTTATAACTGCCATTGATCTAATACTTTTGACTTCACATAGGTTTCGAATTCTATTTTTCCATTAAATAAAATCCATAACTTTCATATAGTGGTGGCTTTGCATAGATTGCACTTTTTAATATTTTTCCGATTCCTAAAGTTCGATTCATTTTATTATACAATTTATTTTAAAAATCTTGTTTAGCGTGGCTCTTGATACCAATTGTGGAAAACTAGAAGGGGGTTTAATAGTTTATCGCTTTTTATTTTAATGTTTATGTTTATTTGTAAAACTTAGATTCGACTTTTTGTGAATTCAATACTTGCACAATATGAACAATATAAGTAAGTAGAAATAAATAAAAGATAAGAGTTGGAAAGATCAAATCACAACATAAGGATTTATAGTGGTTCGGTTACGAAGCTCCTCTTCGGCCTACTCCACTCCTCGAGCACCTAACTCAAGAGTTTTCTTCACTATGTCAACAAACTCCCTTATGGCAGAGAAAACCGTACACAACGTTGCTTACACCAGATTACGGAACAATAGCTAATGTCGAGTTCTAATCACTTAGACTAGAACTAATCTATCTACATCAACTTCACGATCTTCACAACTTTCCTTCTTCTTCCACAACTGGAAAGACTTCCTCTCAACTTCACATACTTCACTTCACCACTCTACTTTGCACAACTAACTAACACTACTTGGAAAGGTCACCAAGATCTAACTATACTTACAACAATCACCAAAACCTAACAACTACACAACTTTACAAGATATACAAATGATTTACAATTTATGATATGGATGCAACAAGATTGCAATATACACTTGAGGTGTAATACTTCTTCACTTGATGATGGAAGTATTCTTCTCTTGCACTTGAGGGGTTGAGCTTGGATTACTTGGAAATAAAGCTTTATGATTAAATGATCAAAGGATTTTAGAGAGATGTGTGAGCTGTTTTAGAACAGAAAGAATGAGTGCAAAAGGTAAGAAAATTATAGGGAAAAGTCCAATATTTATAAGACAAACTGGGAGAGCATCTACCTAGGGCCGGTCCCCTTAATTTTAAGGGGGCCGACCGTGTATTTAAGGAGGCCGCCCTAGACTGGGGCTTCCCCAGTTTGTCTTTTGTGTAGGGGGATATTTCTGGAACTTTTCTAGCCGTTTTAGGTCCGAAAATTTGAATTTCAAAATGTTTATTTTGAATAAAATATTTCTTTTAATTGTAGAAAATGTTTTGTAATGTTTTAAAAATGTTTACAACATTTTATAAAAGTGTGAGGTTGAATAAAAATTTCCTTTGATCATAAAATGCATTAAGCATTTATTTATTCATACCTTTAAGTGATGTATTTGTTGAAATGAGAATTTACTATTAATTACTTGTTTACGTTTAATTTTACGTTGACCGTTTTTATATTTTGTGATTATCAAAACGTAAAGATGTGAAAAAATATTAGTAATGTTTTTAGGCATTATATTTTACCAACAAAGCCCTCTGCAACATATAATGGAACCTGTTTCTTGGTGAGTTCCTTGACACGTTCATCAACCATCTTGGGCAACGACTCTTCCATGACTTCTTGTAAGTGTTGAGCAAGTACATTAAACTTCTTTCTTGGCATGAACCTTGTCTTTAGATGCTCAAACAAATAACCGTATCGTCCTTGCAATTCATCAAAGAAACTCTTGTATCGTTTAAATCGTCCAGGCTTGGGTTTGAACAAGGATAAGAGTCGGTTTGTAGCAGTTATGTTGGATTTAGGTGAAGATGATGATAGTGTTGAAGATGAAGGTTTAAGATCAATTTCCGTCAAATCCTGGAGTTTATCAATATCTAAGATATGAGAGTATAATTGGGAAAAAAATAAATAATTCCCCTAGGGGATCTTGTTTTTGTAGGGGTTCTGGTGTATCTAGAGCTCACTCTACATGCTTCCCTTTTTCCCTTCTTTTCAACTCATAATCATCCTCTGCTGACTCTTCCTCCTCTTCATTAACATTTACAGGTTGTGCAGTAGCAGTTATCTCCACCTCTAGACTTTCCTTATCACTCATAGGCTCTAACCCAGTGCCAGGATCAATTGGCTTATCATTTTGCCTAAGGGTGGAACTATTAACCTCAACATTCTCTGCTTCTTCTACTAATTTTTCAATCTCCTCAGCAATCAAGTGCTCTTTAACTTTTTGAACATTTTGCTTTGCTTTAAGCACATCACGACTTTTCTGCTTAGCAAGACTTAGTTGTATTTTATCTTGTAAGATTATGTCGTCAGCCTCAGCAGTAGTTGGGATTGGTGTTGGTTGAGTAAGTCGTTCTAAATGTTTTAGTGGGATACGAAGTCTAATGACAGTAGACTTTCATGAAGCACTTGATCCTGCTTCATCCACATTAGAGTTAGGTGACCTAGGGGCGCTAGTTGTCCTATGTGTTCTCTGGGTAGACTCAATCGGTTGTGACTGAGTCGTAGGAACATCTACCCCAAATACCGCAACATACATCCTATAATGATCCGTGAGCTTCATCTCATCAGTGATCATCCAACTTGGAATCTTCATTCCAACACCGTCCTTATGCTTCCCTGAATTGAATATGTTCTTAAACATGGTATCATCTTCCAAATTGTGGTACGTATCACGAGCTCTGCGAGAAATCTCATGGAATGCAGTCATGTAGTATCCTACAATGAGTTTTGTGAATCTTGGATAAAGAATTTGTGTTGATGGATGTTCGAGTGCATAGCGCAATCCTTTCCAAAGGTTGCTCTGCATTATCTAAGGTATATTATTGAACAAACTATTATAAATCTGCTTAATATGCAAAAGGCGGTTGATCAGAACTAGTGAACTGCTGTAGATAGTAAGACATCGAGCAAATATCTTGCCAAGTGTCTGCCATGGTTGTACAAGTCCTGTCGTCTTGAAGTTGGATGGTGATCTTAACTCCAGAGTAAAACCAAGAGTATTCAGAAAGAATGGAACCATTTCTGAAAACTTTGGAGCAGCAACAAATCGTTCATGATTGTTATCGGTAGCTTGAGGCAGATGAAAGATTCTTCTGAAATCATTAAGAGTCATTGTGATCTCTTTTCGATCAAGCACAAACTTGAGCCTATACTTTGATCCATCTTCTTGCAAAGTATGCCAGAACTGCCCCAAGTAGATCCATGGCACTGATGAAGAAGCAGCAATGCTGAATCTGAGTGGATGGTTCTGAATGATGTTTGCCATGATTTTGCTTTCATTCGGATATAATGGATTATCAAGATTGATCTTCTTGTTAGCATCCATGAGTGCATAGCGTTTGTTGGGTGGACACAATTCGTCTTGATGAACATCAGCTTGTCTTTGTGGTTGTGCTGTGATGAATTCTGAATGAGTGATGACAAGATGTCAAATAACAAACAATTAATGTGGCATTTTTGTCTCTTTCCGCTCTGTCTGTTTTATATGTTCTGGCAATTCTTTTTGAACATATTTTTGATCAGTTTCTTTCTTATGTGCTTATTCTTGCTTTTTCTAGCACATGCCATACGCTTTATTCGCATTTTTCTTTTGATTTCTCTTTTTGTGTGTTCTGGCATTTCTTTTTCGAACACACTTCAGATTTGCTTTTTCGCGTATGGTTTTTGTCTTTCTTTCTGTTTAGAATATCCTCACTAGAAATTCTTTATGAAATGATACTCTTTCCATAATGATGACGATAATCTTATATTTTGAATAAGACTCAAAGTGGAGAAATTGAAGAGATACCATTCATATTCTTAAAACATTTTGTGAAAGAGTACCATTTTTGACACAATACAGAAATTTGAGAACTTTTTAAAAAAATCATTTGTGCAAAAGCAGTTGTATTTAATAACATAGAATCGTTCAAACTCAATTCAACAACTGAATGGTCACTAAGTCACTCACTCCTCATTCTGTTCATTGCAGAAAACGGTCGAAACCGGACATGACTTAGACCACTTAAACAATTAAGAATTGAATTATCAGACTCAAGTTATTCTGAAATTCTTCAATTTTGCTTATTTGTAACGAATATTATACCATGTAAACAAACACATCTAATTCAACAACCAAATGGTCACTATGTCACCCACTCCTCATTTTGTTCAATGCAGAAAACGGTCGTAACCGGACATGACTTAATCAATTGTTTTCAATTTTTGCGGTACTTTTTCACAAGCGTTTGAAATTCAACTTCTCATGAGAAACTGATCTTGTTATTTATATACATTTGAGCTTTAGACAACACATTCAGACATTTATCATTAACACATACTGAATCTAGTAAACCCCCTAAAAATTTTGTGCATTTAGCAACAAATTCGACACTTCTAAAATTGAAAGTTGATTTTTTCAATTTTGACTTCCGAATTTTGACTCTTCCGAATTTGATCCTTTTTAAATTTGTTTTGTCAAAAATGAATTACTGGACCACTTTTTCAACAAATTCGATCTAATCAAGCTTTAAAGAATCCATTTTGATCATTATTTGGCATTTATTCCTATTTTAATCAATTTCGAAAATTCTTGAAGACTTCTGAATTTTGACCATCATGTCGAATTTGAGATTTTTAAAGATTCATCAATTTAAATCACAATTAACAATACACAAACATCATTATTAGCATTATTAAGCCTAAATCTATCATCAATTATCAAAATCCCTAAATTCAGAAACCCTAAATCTTATCGAATTTACATTCGATCTCAATAATATCTCAAAAATCCATTTCCAAGACAAATAAAACCAACCTTTACCTACATTTGAGAAGATAAAAACATTATGATCGTTGTAATGAACTCAAAATCAAAGATTTGAATTTTCTCTTCTTTTTCGATATGAAACTCAGAATAAAGAAAAATAGAAAATGAAATTTATTTCTTATTTATACCCTCCGAAATTTCAAGTTTAGAAAGTGACACTTTCTGTCCTTGGAGTTTTTCCTTTCGAATTTTGTTTTGAAAAAGGACAGATTTGGTCCTTGTAGTTTTAGATACCGAGTTTTATTACCAAAAATTTCAAAAAATCCTCATTGAAATATGATCCCTTTGCACAGTTAGCCTAATATTAGAATTTTCCTTTTTTAAAGTCCAGATTTGTACAAAAATAAAGAAAAACTCCCCCTTGAAAATATATCATTTTATTAAAATCTATTAAATATTCGAGAGATCATTGTTTTATTGAATTTTGAAAGCGACGTGAACTTAAAATGCAGTTCATGTACGCGAATGGAAATCACAAAAACACATGTTTTGACAATGAGAACACATTTGTTATAAAAAATAACTCCCCCTCAGACCATGATCCAGTATTGACAATGAAAAAAATTGTGAGAAAAATATCGAATCATGAATCTGATTGGAATGAAAAGACATGTGATTTTGATTAAGTTATGTTTTGTTTGTTTATATTTTTTTTATATTTGATTTTTGTTTTTGAAAAACATCAAGAAAATATTTTTGAGTTTTATATTTTTAATTTTTATTTTGTTTTTGAAAATTTATTTACAAGTTTGATGTATGATCTTTTTCAAGAAGATAACTTTGCCAGACTTTCCAACTGTGTTGGAGTCATACATCTCATACCAATGCGATGAACTAAGTACTCAAAGCGTTCTTTGGGAAGAGCTTTAGTAAATAGATCCGCAAGTTGGTATTCTGTTCTGACAAAGTATAATTCCACCGTTCCCTTTTCAACATGTTCTTTAATAAAATGATACCGGATGTCTATGTGTTTTGTACGCGAATGCTGAACCGGATTGCATGAAATAGCAATAGCGCTCTTTGAATCGCAATACATCGGTATTCTGTTGTACTTGTATCCATAGTCCAGTAATTGTGTACGCATCCAGATGACTTGTGTACAACATACTCAGCTTCAGCTGTAAACATCATAGTACAATCTTGCTTTTTATAACTCCAGCTCACGAGCTTTTCACCTAAGAATTGTAAGACTCCTGATGTACTTTTGTAGTCGTCTTTACATCCTGCATGGTCTGCGTCTGAATATGCAATTAGTTCAAATCCAGAATCCTTCAGATACCATAGGCCCATGTTATTGGACTGTCTTAGCCTCTTTGAGGTGTTTGACCATAGGACGTGCTTGATAACGAGCACAAACAAAGGTGGCAAAAGCAATATTTGGGCGACTGGCTGTTAGATACATAAGCCATCTGTTAGCCTTAAAATATGTTGACTTATCCGGAATTACATTAGTTATCATTAGGCAAGACATGCAAGGACTAGAATTGTTAAGTTAGAATAGTTTCCCTTGTCTTGACCTATATATACCTCCTTCATACTTCCATGGAGGGGTGAGGAGTCATTTGTATCATTTCACAAAAGTGTATGTGTGTTCTTTTTCTCTCTAAAACACATACACAACTTTCCTTTTTCTCTCTCTAAATAAAATGCCATACTTCTTGTTTAATCCTCCTCGACCTTCGAATCAAGTTTAGCTAGTGTTTCTTAGTGTGTACATTTCGTATCAGAGCTTCCATGTTCACAGTCATAACATGGTATTGGGTTTCTTAGGATTGCTTTAACATTAAGTTCTTGAGTCTTGTTCGTATAGTATGTCTTTGTAGCTTGAGTATGAGCATGTGGTAATGAATTAGACTCTGCTGGAATAAGGCTGCAACACCGTTATTTGTACCTGCATTTTAATGTTAGTGATAAACAGCAGATATGGACGAATATGGCTTTGTTATTCATCGTGATTCGGTTTCATTAACCTCTGGTTCTGTGAGGACCATTTTATAGTATAAATACTATACCTATGATCAGGTAGGTTCAATTTAGAAGAACCTCCTTGACAGGGTTTCCAGCTCAAAGTGTTAGATCCTCTAATGCGTATGCATTAGATTCACTGTACTTTCTTGTTCTCAATACCGGAACGTCTCAAAGCAGACAACACGATATGAGTGAATCAGATAGTTACTATCTTTCTGATTGAGTCGTCAATTCATTTTACTGGAACAAGTTTGATTCACATAGAATCGCACCATCATTTCTTTCCAGTTGACACAAGTTTGATTCATATAGAATCGCGCAAGTCACCTACCAAGAGCTTGTTTGATGTTGGCTCAAGCAGGATTTCCATCTTCACGGTGAATACTTAAGTATCACTCGGATGTTCTGGCAAAATCACAAGGATAATGCGTAGGACTCTTGTTAACAGCTTGTGAACTTGATGATGTTCAACAAGTGTTTGTAATGGAATGTGTCCTAATGAGATTTATTTTATTGATCTCTTGGCTCTAGACTCGATTAGTGCGTTTTGGTTTTAGTAATTAAAGGCTGGAGCAGACTGCCACCTATTCAATATCAACAATCTCGGAGTGAGATGTTAATAGATAATGTGTGTATCTCTGTGACAAATAAGACGAGTTTCTATTGAGAGAAACTCGAATGGATGGGAAGGGTTGTGCATTGCATCACTGGGTCCATGATGTCATTCTTCAATATAAGAATTCATCTTTGTGAAGACCGATAGATTATGTATTGACCTAGTTTCTACTTAAAGTGTGTGGAGGGCTACTTTCTTTACACCATTTATCCATACATTTCTTTTTAATTCTTCAACCCCTTCAATGCTTACCAAGACGTCATTACTAACACCTTGTTGTGATTGTTCCAATGTTAGCTCAATCTTAGTCGGCATTATTCCCTTATACTCATTCATCTCCAATCATACCTAAGGACTGTTATTTCTAACTATGGAGTGTCCTTGGGTAGATCCCTCTGGTTCTGGTTGGATCATAGGACTAATACCTAACCTAACCACCTTATGACTTCAGAATCGTCGTGAAATTAAGATGTTATTGGGTATGAGATCGTAACCATAAAACCTTTTCCGAATAGTATCAAGCACTTTGAGTCGATTAGATCACTTATTATTTTCAAGATCACATTTTAATTTCATTTCTCCCCTTATTTTAAATACTAATTCACTTAGTTTTTGAAATACCATATGATTAAAATTTATCATGAAAATCTTGTGGAGAAAACTTTTATACTTAGCATGAATTATATGGATCATGAACTTGCTCCCCTTAATTTTACATATGTTTGTCACCAACAAAAATGATACCAAGTTGTAAAATGAATATAAAATTGAGGGTTAGCATTGTTGAGCACACAATTTTGAAAGATTATGAATGTAAATTGAAGAATTATTGAATATTTTGCTCATTCACGAAAAATTATACATATGTTGTTCACCAACAAAAAATGATACAAGTTGTAAAGTGAATATAAAATTGAGGGTTAGGCATTGTTGAGACACCACAATTTGAAAGTATTATGAATGTCATTTGATGTGGGGGGAATTCTTGAAAAATTATGCTCAACCACGAAATCATCTTATAACATACAATCTATTGAGTAGTCATTATTATTACTGAGTTGTTATTAAGACTTTTTATAATGTGTTAAATACATAAGAATTGTCATGTGATGATGTATCCAACAACATTAACACATTGTTTTTCAAAAAAAACTCCCCCTCAAACATTGACTCATTTTGAAAATGACACCAAATGCAGAAGAATTATCATGTAAAACTTGTTGAGGGATGGAGTGTTGAACACACAATTTTGAAAGATTATGAATTGTCATTGAGAAATTCTTGAAAAATTGTGTTCAACTTTTTGAAAAAACCAAATGTTAGAAGACTTCTCTTCTAACGCTAAGGATAAGCGCACTGAAGCGTACACTCTCCTTTGTCGTTCGGGTCCGAGTTGCAATCTGAGAGCAATTACAAGTCATAAAGAAAATTAGAAATGACATGTTTTGAAAACATTTGAAACTCCTGTTCGAACTTCATTTACACGCCCGTGTCGATGTTAATCAACATTTCTAGGTACGTAAATGTTATCGATTCCAAGAGACATGTCGAGAAGATTCTTTTTGTGAAACATTTTCTGATTTTTTGATTTTGTATTTTCTTTTTGAAATTTTATATTTTTGTATTTGTTTTTATATGTTTTTTATAATTTAAAATTTTGTCGTTTGCTTTGTCTCAAAAATATTTACACGTCGATGTTCTGAAGAATAAATCAAGGCAGATTCTATTATTTGCCAGAACTCCTGTTCTGCATGTGAGTCAAACAGCTCATACCATTTGTTCCGACAAAGTTTAACTGAAACCTATCTTAAGGTAAGGCTTTAGTAAACATATCAGCTAATTGGTATTCAGTTCTGATAAAGTACAATTCAATTTATACGTTTTCACATGGTCATTATAAAATTGATATCGAGTATGGAGTGTTTGGTACGAGTGTGGCTACAGGGGTTGCATGAGATTGCTTTGGTGAATGAGACGTCGCAATACAACGGAGTTTGTTGTTGTTAAAGCCGTTATCTTTAAGCTGTCAGTCCTCATCCACATTTCTTGAGAAAATACTTGCAGATAAACACCACGTACGTAAGCCTTGTACTGATGTCATTGCACAGTAAATCTTGTTCTTTGACATCCAGCTGATTAATTTATCACCTAGGAATTGTATTCCTCCAGACGTGCTTTTGTGAGTATCAATGCATCCGGCATGGTCGGCATCTAAAAAAGCTGCTAGCTCAAAGCAAGAATCCTTTGGATACCAGAGTCCTATGTTAATGGTACCCCCTCAGGTATCAAAAGATCCTTTTAACCTCCTTGAGGTGTTTTTCAGTAGGTCTTGCTTGATATCTTGCACAATAACATACTGCTTGTACTATGTATGGTATACTAGATGTCAAATACATGAGTGACCCGATTTTACTACGGTAGTCAGTTTGTTCTATGAGTTTTCCACTTAAGTCTGCATCTAATTTAGGTTTGGTAGCCATTGGTGTACCAATGCAATCACATTTTTCCATACCATGTTTTTTAAGAATCTCTAAAGCATACTTGGCCTGATTGATAAAGATACCTCTTGGGGATAATTGAAGCTATAGAACGTCAATGGTACTTCACAGTCTAAGAAAATTCCTTCAAAGTTCTTCAATGTCTTTCATAACTTTTCAAGATTGGTGCTAAAGACAAGAACTTCTCGAGTATATGGACGTACACAACAATGATGCTTCCGAGAGTTCGCAACCATCATGGGGGAAAATGTGTACATCCGGGACTTAGTTGACTTTGATGTTACCATGTCAACTTCCAGGGGGAAGTAGTGTATACTACTTTACTTTGTATGGTTTATGAAGTATTCTGCATACGTGAGAAGAATTGTTGCTGATTTCTCGCATGCACCCCCGAACGAATATTCACCAAGCCCTAATGACAAGAAGCAGGAGTATTTGGTGTGGTTTGACTTCTACAAATTTCCGCTGTGCACGTCAATGACAAGTAGAAGATTGTTTAAGCTACTTCAAAGTTTCAGAATCTGCTTAAGATAGGGATGTTGGTTTGGGGGGAAGCTGATTCAGAAACTTCGCCAAAAAGGAGTCTATGAAGAAAGCTTTTCAAGACATGCTGCATGAATTGGGGGGAAGTTAATCCAACTCATGCATACTACAATGGTTCCAGAACAAGTAAAGACAATGAAGATCCAAGCTGGAATACAAGTTTCAAGACCAAGAGAACTCAGAAGACAACTTCAGCTTTGGAAGCGCTTTGGAAGACTTTATTTAATTGTATTTGTACTTGTTAGGAACATTGTAAGTAATTCCGTATATGTCCACATATTGGGGGAAGATTGTTAGCCTTAAAATATGGTGACAAACACGGAATTACATTAGTTTATTTATAGCGTGTCACATAGGGACTAATAATGACTAGTTACGATAGTTATGTGGCACTAGGACTATAAATACCCCCTCCATACTTCCATGGAGGGGTGAAGCTCACTTTTGTAAAAGTGTGTGTGTGTGTGTGTGTGTGTTTTCTCTCTAACACATACATCTTCCCATCTTTCTTCCTTCATTCTCTAATAATTTGGCTACACATTTATTCCACTTTACCATACCTCCAAATTAGTTTTAATTCCTTGTTCTTGTATGTCATTTATGTTCTACAGTTGAATTTTGTTACTCTAGCCCGACTATATTTTATTATGGGGAACACACCTTATGGTCGCACCAAGGTGTCCAGCAGGGTGATCTCCTTGGACCTCTGATATTTGCCTTTGTGTTCATCTCTTGATATGTAAGATTAAAGACTCATTGCCTTTCCCTTCATGCTTGGTATTGTAACAACTCACATTTTCATGCCTTTTTTTTACATCAAGGAACATCCAATTATTTATTTTTAACTTTTACGCGTTCACTTTAAATTTCCAACGTTTAGCTAAATCGCGTAAACTTAAAAAAAATTAACATTTAACGTAAACGGACATCAAACAAATTAAAGTTTTCGTCAAGCAAGCAATATATTATTTTTTACGAAAGTAATAGTCAAATTTTTATATTTTATTTTTATTGGTTTCGTAAAACGTTTACGTTTCGTAATTAAATACATTTAGGCATACCCGGAAGCACAAAAACTTTTCTACGCTTCAACAAATACCCACAATTGTACCCAATACCCAATATATAATTAATATCATCATATATATGGTATTGTGACCAGATTCTATGTGATAGACCACGAGATATATCAACTTTGCAACTTGTATATGTACAACAACAACTAATAAAACCTTATGTCCCATTTTGACCAAAGACTTTCCATGAAATCCTCCCATTGTCCCAAGACTTCCATGTACACATTTGACTAGTCTTTGATATATATAAGGGTTCATTCTAGTAAAGGAAAAACACATAAGTCATTTGCTTATCAAAAACCAACTCATTTCTCTCTTTGTTTTGCCAAAACCCATGACTCAAACCAAAAAGATACCAAATCCATACCAAAAAATTTCTACCACATTTATAAACATTCTCACACTATATCTAAGGTATTCCAAAGAGGTTTAAAGGCTTGGTTAAATATTTACAAGTGTTAAAGCAAGGAA
>BQNB010138737.1:0-17661 GCA_026074375.1 Tanacetum coccineum
TGCACTTCCCAATTCTTCTTGAGTCGAGGGGGAATTGGTTCAACATCTATAGGATATCTACCAGGAGCCAGCACCTTAGGTTTACAATTAGGTATAGTGACGCATTTGGAATTCTCTTTATTAACCAATAGATCTTGATTGATGATTAGTGTGTGAAGATCAAGGTGTAATTAGTGTGTGTGTTTAGAGAGAGAATTACCTAACTTGCCTTTTGATTAAATGAAGTTGTTACATCTAACCATGGCATAAATTACTATTTATAGCCCTTGGTTAGCTTGTTGACTAAACTTTCCTTACTTAACATATTTAGTCCCTGCACTTTATAATAGTGCTTACAAGTAGAACATTTCTTTATTTCTAACATTCTCCCCCTAAATGATCTACTTGGGAACTATCCTTATTATCTTTTTGATGACGACTTCTTCCTTATTCTTGAACACTTGATTCTGAAGTAGTCTGTCATTTTCTTTTTCTTTGAAGCTCGAAAACGCTGAGAATTCTTTATGAAAGTTGAGGACGACCTTGTAGCAAATCTCTCCTGATATAATTTTCTCTCCCTATATGACAGGATAGATTTCTTTATCCCTGAAGGTATCAACTCTACTCTCGAACTCAAAATCAGCATTCTCAAAAGCTAACTTTGACCTTCTTTTGCAACTTGATTCTTTAATAGCTTGTATGAAATCTTTAACTTTGAACTTGATCTTGAATGTTGATTTCAATCACATAATGTTGCTGACGAAAGATCTTGAGACACGATGATATTGATTGAGCATTTCTTTGTAAAAGACTTGAACACTTGACTTTTCACATGAATCTTCATACTCTTTAAGCTCCCCCTCAATCACATATCCATCTCTTGAATATTGAAGTAGTAAACTTTGATTGTCTGAAGACATTGTTGATATTCTTGAGAAGTAATTCCATGCAAATGTCGAACCAGCTATCTCGATCGATCTTTGAAGGTAATGAAACCTCAATCACATATCCATCTCTTGAATATTGAAGTAGTAAACTTTGATTGTCTGAAGACATTGTTGATATTCTTGAGAAGTAATTCCATGCAAATGTCGAACCAGCTATCTCGATCGATCTTTGAAGGTAATGAAACACTACAGCTTATTCAAAAATACTTGATGAAGTAACCTCAATCTTGAATACGAATCTTATCTTCTTAATCAAACTACTTTTACCATAACGATTTTTTTTTATTCAATTTCTTTGCTAGAATCTTGATTTGTCCCATATATTCTTGCTTATATCTTCTCCCCTTTCATATACTTGAATTGACCTTATGTTTCAAGCTTATATCTTCTCCCCCTCATGATGATTATGATCCATCATGAACATCATGATCATATAAGCTTCCAAAATAAGCTCCGGGTGAAGAATATCCTTTGAAGTCCATGAAATTGAAATCAAAATCTTTTCTTTTCTCTCCCCCCCAAAATAACCCATAAGCTCCCTCAAACCAACAAATATGATTGCTATCATTCTCGTGAAGGCTGAAAGAAACTTTTGCCATTATAAGATTCGTTGAAGTAGTCATGCTTGTGAAAGGTAGAAATGTTGTTGTTGTATGTTGTAGAAGATGAAATGGAGAATTATCAGAGTAAGAACCATCTTCCACATTAACCATGAAGTTCATACATCACAAGATCATGCTTTGAAAATTCCCGATGAATGTTATTTTGAAAAATATGACCAAATCAATATCTCAGTCATAAAGATGAGGAAATATGACCATAAAATTCAAAGAAGCATTGATCTCGTGAACTTAGTGTTGTGTTACCCTGGGAAACACATAACCACTAGATCACTTAGATTACTAGTTAACACTTATTTGAATCATTAAACAATCATTTTCAAATAGTGACCTACGTTCAGCGTTGGCATGATGGTAGCACTGGTAGGATTTCCATTCAATCATTGTGAATACTAATTTATAGTATCACTCCAGAATGTTCCAGCAATGTCACATAGACATGCAATGTCACAAAGACATATATCATTGTACCTTTTGTATCATTGATGTTTAATACAAACATACTTTTGTGTCCTAAAGATATTTCAATGAATATCAAATTGGCTCTAGACTCTTGTGCACTTTTAGTAAGCAAGGACTGGAGCAATGTTCCTTATTCAATACCAAAATTCTCGGAATGATAAGTCGATAGATTATGCTTTAATCTCTGTGAAATTAAACAAATACTTTTGAGAAGAATTTTAGTGGCTATGAGAGGGTTGTGCATTTGCATCACTTTGGGTCCATGATGTCTACTTCAATACCAGAAATCAACGAATGAAATCCGATAGATTATGAGTTGACCCGGTTTCTATCCTAGTGTAGGAAAAAACACCCTTCATCTTTTCTTATAAGCCTCTCACTTTTCAACTCCAACCTTTTCATTTTGCTTATCATTTGATTCTTCTTCATCATATTCTTGTCATTTTGACAACTTTATCATTTTCTTTCATTTGTTTTCATTCAAAGCTTTATCACTTAAGTCCTTTTAGCATTCAAAACATGTTGATCTACACCTCAAACTCCATCACCTAGACCTAAACATTCCTAAATTAGAAGGAAGACTCCCGGTGTAATCATTCGGTTCTGAAAGATCATAGATATTTTGGGAGAAACTAGAAAAAAAATCACACCATACAACTCAATCAACATACACCAAGATAATTCCTTTAGAAAGAATGTCCGTGAAAACCATGATGAGAATCTGAAATCGTATCATGAGATTTTGATAATATCAAGAAAATGTAGAACAATCACTCTGTCTGTTTTTGTATGCGGTGGCATTTCTTTTCTTGCATACTTTTCCCTCTTTTACTTTTCAGAGGCTGTTCTTGCTTGAAGCACATGACATATACTTTCATTTTTTTTCAAGTATACGATTCATATTTCTCTCTTACTATTATTTCTCGTCACAAATCTTCCTTTCTGGTTTTTCAGTCATTTCTCACAAACATCTTATGATGAAGAAAATTTTGATCTTTAAAAGTTTTCAATCATTATAAAGACACTCCCCCTTAACATATGCCGAGAAACATTTTTAACATGAAGCTAAAAACGCAAAAATACGGATATGTGAAGGTGAAATGTAAAACAATTTTCCATTTCCGTTTCTTTCTGAAAACTTTTCAACAACCTATACGGACACTCCCCCTCGAAAAATACCATATCTTCGTTAAAACCTTTATAAGGGAGTTCCTCTTTGCACTTTTGAGTCCTTTATTTCTTTAGACACTTTCACAAAAAAATACATCGATTTGAAGACCTTTTAAAATTGATTTTATCTTGAAAGAACCACATTTTAAAAATCCGAATCGATTGTAACGCATCAACTTGAGATCATTGACTTTTAAAACAACTTGATTTTATCTTTTAAGTACCACATAAAGATTTTGAAAAATATTTATCAATGACTCAAGTCAAAGAAGACTTCTCTTCTTTTTCAAAGATAGATGCACTGAAGCGTACACCTTCTTTTCTTTAAAGCACGGGTTATGTACTGAAATGTACACAAGCCATCAAATGAAGCTCGGGTTTCGTACTGAGTTATACGAAAGCCATCATATTAAGCACGGGTTTCATACTGACATTGTATGAAAGCCATCAGTTTAAGTTCGGGTTTCGTACTGAGATATACGAAAGCCATTATTAAAAAAATCTTTTTGTATTTTCTATAAAATTTGGTATAAAATAAAATCTTTTTGTCTTTTCTGAAATTTTATATAAAAGAAAATCTTTTTGTCTTTTCTAAATTTTATATAAAAGAAAAATCTTTTTGTATTTTTCTAAAATTTGATAAAATAAAATCTTTTTGTATTATTTTTGTTTTAAACTTTTGTAAAAGAAAATCTTTTTGAACTTTCTATCAAATTAAACAACAACTTTTGGTACCCACTTAAGCACGTTGCTAACGGGTTTAATCAAATTTGGGAGAACAAATGTTATGTTGCTCATTTGATGCGATAGAGGTTGAATCCAAAGATTTTGAAACCCGATGTTTTTCCCCATATTTGAAATAACTTTCTTGGAAATCAACGGTGATTTAAAACTCTTCTCATTTATCCAATTTGACTTATAAAACCTGGATGTTTCATTAGGAGTTTTAAAATTTCTCAAAGGAACGCCGTTTTGAAACCCGGGGTTTCATTCGATGTTTTAACCCTTAAGTAAGACGAAGATTTCCATTTATTGTTGAAACTTGGTGTTTCATTTAGAAAAATTATTTTTGAAATGAATGGAAACCTTACATCCTTTACTTCTTTTCAAAACTGAATCATCTCTTTTACGCATTGAAAACATTTCATACCTAGAATACTTAAACCGTTTGGAAATGTTTTCCTTACTTTTCCATATTTGTTTTAAACTTTTGTTTTTCACATGATTTTGAAAAGAAAATGTTTCGGATGAATATTGTTTCTTCAAATACTTCCTATCTTTTTGCAAAGAATAAGTAGTAAATTGAGAAACCTTTTTCAAAATCGGTTTTGAAGATTTACCCGTGTAAATCTTTTCTGAAACATTCACTTTTGGAATTGATTTTGTGAAAACTTGAGAATCAACCTTTTTCTATTTTATTGAATCAAACAATCTTTTGTAATGCATTTTCAAATCATTGTTCTCTTTTTCAAAATTTTCACAAGAATTTTCATATTTCTCTTTTAACACAATATATGATGTTCTCAAATCATTGTTTTTCTTTTGCAACGAAGTGTAATTTTGAGATGCCAACTGCGATTTTAATAAAGCATTTTCTTTTTCAAGATTTGCAAAATAAGTCTCAAATTTATCAGTTCTTTTTGTAAGCTCTGTTTTGACATCATCAAAATCTTTGACCAGTTGTGCTAAGACCTTTTCCATCTTTGAAATCTTATTCTCAAACACCTTTTTCGAGTCATCAAAACGTTTCACTTTAACCCCCATTTCCTTTACAAGTTCCAAATTCTTAGTCTCAATCGTTGAACTTGTAATGGAAATCTTTGAAACGTTTGATTCATATTCGTGCTTGATCATTTCAAACATTTTCTCAAGAGAATTATCATGTTTTAAAATCTTAAACTTTGTTTTAAGTCTATGTTTTAAAACATCATTTGAAGCCAACAAATCATTATACTCATTTTGCACCGAAGAAGACACTTTTTCCAGAAATTCATATTTAGCCAAAAACATTCGTTTGTCTTCTTCAAAAAGAATGATTTGTTGTTTCATCTCTTGATTTGAAATCTGAAGTTTCTCCAAAAGTTCTGAAACTTGAGATTTCATTTGATCAATATCTTTTAACAACACAGATTCTTTAGTCTCGTACACTTTTTCAAGATTATTCAACTCAGATTCTCCTGATTTTAGAACTTTATTTTCAGTTTGCAAACTTTTTATTTCAGCTTGTAAGCTCTCGGTTTCTTTTAGAGCAAAATATTTTTCATCTGAAAATCGTACAACCAATTCAGCAGTTTCTTTTAATTGTGTTTGCAAACTCAAAGTCAAATCATTTTCTGAGTTATCTTGTGTGTCATGAACTATTTCTGAATCAAACTCAGATGGTACCTCATGAAATATCTCATATTGTTCTTCTAACAATCATATTGACTTACACTGAGCATTAATCATTTCATCTCTTTCTCTCAAAGTCGCTTCTGCAAGTGCACGCGCCTTATATAGCTCGTCAGTTTGAAGGATTAAATTCAAAATTTCATTTACACTCTTAAGTTCTCAACTTGCAATGAAGATTTCTGGACACAATTTGTACAAAACAACGACTTTTGGACTTTAATGTTCAGTTTCACATCTAAAAGCTCTTTAACTTGACGCTAAGATTTTGAACCGTTGTTAAATCAAAAATCTTTGAATTCAGATGTTCATTTTCAGTAATCTTTTACGGTAGACACTCTTTTAAGCTACTGAAAATTGTCGTTTGTTTAATCTTAAGAGTGTTATTCAGTTCAACTAATTGACCACTCATCGTGTCAAGAGAATCCTCTTGTTCTTTAATCTTTTTTGTATATTGTCTGTCATTATCGTAAAGCGAAGAAAAAGTGATTATATATTTTTCGTTTTCTTTCTCAAGTTTTTCACACTTTGCTTTATACAATTCGAGACTCAATTTATCCCAACTACTCGTATACATGATGAACGAATCTGATACACTCGATTAATTAACTCTAGCTCACCCAACTCGTTTCTAAAATCCCACAAAAAAAATTCAACGAGAAACCCGATAAACGCGCGCACAATTAATCACGACAACCTAATATCTCGCAAACGTTGTTTTTTTTTGTTTTTTTTAAAACTAAAATCGTAACCTAAAACTATTTAATTCTCAAAAAAAAATTCGTAGACTAAAAAGAATTATCACTAAAAAAATCTAACACAAAATTTTAACAATAAACTTTTTTTTATTATTATGAGCAACACTACTACTAAAAAAATGTTTCTACTAAAAACTGTTTCGAATAAAAGAATTATTTAAGCTCAATTAAAAACGTAGACAAAAAATAATCCCAAAAATTCAACCCAAAATTATAATCAATCTCAAATTATCGAACCGCACTCAAAATCGTAAATAAAAAATTATCATCGTTAATAAAGACTCCACAAATAAACGAAAATTTTTTATACACACAAAGTCTATTACTCTTTTACTTGATAATACACCTTATTCTTTTGGTAAAAACTCAAATTCGTCCAACCCCTGCTAGCCAGGCCCAATTACTTTCGATGCACAAACCTGTTACCAGCCCAAATTCGAATAAAACTCAACAAAAATTTCAACCCAAGTTTTTATATGCAAATTTCGGTAGAAAGGAAATCAGGCCCAACAAAAAATTTAACCCTACAATCTTATGTAAAAGAGAATTGCCAACCCTCACTTCTCAAACCCTAACACCACATAACCAACACCACTCTCTTATAATTTCTAGATACAAAACAAACCTTGTCTCTTTTAAACCAAACTTACTGATCTTAGTTTAATCTCACAACTACAAGCCACACCTTATCTTTTCAGTACACAAGCTTATGACTCCCAAATAATACACACTTCTTCCCTCTTTCTTTTTTGTTAAGATTCACGTTATCCACATCAAAGAAAAACTACGACAACTCTTTTTGAAGAACAGGTAGGTTCCTTTATGTTTATGTTGGTTTTTTTTTCTTGTACCGAAACAAAGAGAAGGCTTGAACACTTGTTGTTCTTGATCTTACTTTTATTTTCGAATATGTAAAAGAAGTGAAAGCTTCAAAACAAAGATCGATGATGAGATGGTTGTTTTGTTTTAACAAGATAAGAACTTTATGGTTCTTCTTGGCTCGAAAAGATATTCGACATAAACACCAAACTGAGATCAAAAAGTTATTCAGTTTCTTGTCTATTTTTTTTAAACTCGAAACAAACACAAGGGATTTGAACACCGGTTGTTCTTGTCTTTCTTTTGTTTTCGAATATTGACAGAAGTAAAAGCTTCAAAATAGATCTATGATGATATGGTTCACACTCTTGAAATCTTGAAAGATTTATACCAAAAGTGAACAAACAATCTGAAATCTTGGTTCGTTCAAGTCTTTTTCATTTTTTATTCTATTTTATTTGAATCTGTGATGGTGAAGGGGTGTAGGTTAGTCTTGGATTTTTTGTTGTTGATATGAGGGTATGATTCTTGTTGCAAAGATCTATGATGATGGTGTGTTTTTGATTTTTACAGATTTGTAAATCTTGAGTTATTTAGTAAGATACACACGAAAACCCCACTGAGATCTTGAACTTTTCTGTTTTGATTAGTTGTTGAAATTGTTTGTCAAAATTGAGTATTTATCTTTTCTTTTTCTTTGTTTTCAGACTCGGTAAAGACTTAGATCTGTTAAATCTTGATAGGACTCAAAACGCTACTTTTGAAAAACTTGTTGACTGACAACCGAGTTTGACCGTTGACCAAAAGACAACTCTATAAAATCAGTTATAGTTTCGAGTTTGACCAGTCAACGTTTTTTTAACAAACTTTTTCCGAGTTTGACCAGTCAACCTTCCGAATCTTAGTATTGAAACAACTTTTACTGAATTTAGTCTTAAAAAGCTGCTGAATATCAAAAATAAGCACAAATAAGCAAATTTTGTACTAATTTTGCCACGATTCTTACGATAAAACCGTAAGCAATCAATCTTGATTGCATAGAACACAACCGAAATTAGCTCAATAGGCACAAAATAAGCTCAAATAAGCAGATTTGACTTGATAAGCTTACGAAAATAAACAAACAAAATAAGCACACGAAAAATAAGCTGAAAATATAATAAGCTCACGAAAAAAAATCTGAATAAGCACAGCATACTCGGAATAAGCTGCTGAATCTAATCCAATAAGCTCAAATAAGCATAACTGGACCGAATAAGCTCAAATAAGCTTCGAAATAAGCTCAATAAGCAGAAAAACTCGATCTCTAAATCACAAACAACACAAAAATAACACTAATCCGTAATCATTGGCTCTTGATACCACATATTAAGCATAGAATCTTAATTGATTATTAGTGTGTGTGAATTAAAGTGTAATTAGTGTGTGTGTTTAGAGAGATAAATACCTAACTTACCTTTTGATTAAATTAAATTGTTACATCTAACCATGGCATAAATAACTATTTATAACCCTTGGTTAGCTTGTTGACTAAACTTTCCTTACTTAACATATTTAGTCCCTGCACTTTATAATAGTGCTTACAAGTAGAACATTTCTTTATTTCTAACATAATGTCATTTAGAAAACTCTAAGGTAACTCGTGATGTCTTTGAAATTATATGTCATATAAAAAAACAATTAATAAAAGGAAACATATCTAATAATCTTATTTTGGTAAAATCTCATGTACAAATATGTAAATGAATAGGATAAGGCAAATTTTTACCAGACTGGATTGATCCTATAATGTTTTAAGGGACAAGTGTGAGATTGGATTTTTGCATCTGCACATTCAAGTTGTTTTGTTAGCCTTAAAATATGTCGACTTATACGGAATTACAATAGTTTAGTTAAAGCATGACACGTAGGGACTAATAATGACTAGTTAAGATGGTTATGTGTCACTAGGACTATAAATACACCCTCCATACTTCCAAGGAGGGGTGAAGATTTATTTTGTAATAATCTCAAACGTGTGTGTGTATGTATTCTCTCTCTACCAAGCATACACATATCTTCCCTTTTCTCTCTATTAATCTAATATGGCTTACTTTTTGTTTAATCCTCCCCGACCTTCGGATCGTGTCTCTTGTTAGTGATTTCTTATTGTTAACAATTGGCATCAGAGCTAACCAGGGGTGTTTTGTTATTGTGTTTGCTGTTTCGTGTTCACAGTTCAGATCTGGTACTATAACAGCTTATTTCGTGGGCTTGTTTTCTGGGAAAAAGCCACGAAAGTGTTTTGGTTGTTGTTATATGATTTTGTCTACATAACTGTTTTAGATCTGGCTTATTTTTGGCTTACAACAGATTATGTAAGCTTATTATCGTGGGCTTATATTTTGGGAAATGGCCACAAAATAGTTATTGTATGTTGTTATATGTCTCTGTCTCATTTCTGGTCTAAGAATTCTTTATAGCGGTTTGCTAAAAGATAGTACACTTTTTCTTTTTGTTTTTTTGTTGTCTAGTCGAAAAAGTACTAGGCAGCGGTTTGCTAATGTACAACCGCAATTTGTCTTTTATCAGCAGCGGTTTGAATTTAAGCAGCGGTTTGAATATAAGTTGTAGCGGTTTGACTTTATCTTGGTCAATCTAAAAGAAACTCTGCCCGATTTAAAAGTCAACGGTGGTTTGATGGCAGAGTTTTGGTCGCAGCGGTTTGACTATGGTGGTAGCGGTTTGGTTAAACCACCACCATAGCGGTTTGACCACGGCGGTTTAGTAACCTCAAACCAAACCGAGTCAACTCGGTATTTACCGAGTTGACCAGGTCAACTCACTAAGTTTGACCGAGTCAAGTTCAATGAAATGTAAAAACGAAAAAAATAGACTCGACTGTTAAACCATTACAATCAATCAAACCAATTATCATCATCCACAGCCAACAATAATCATTCACCAACAAATCCAACAAACCTAATTAGAGGTGTTCAGTGTTTGGTTTGACACCGAATAAACTGAAAAATAAACCGGACCAAAACCGAATAGAACCGAACCAAAAATTTTAATTGGTGAATGATCTGGTTTGAAACCGAACCGAATTATTTAATTGGTGTTTGGTTTGGTTATGGGTTGACAAAAGTAAAACCAAACCAAACCGAAAAAACCGAATATCTCTATACACATGAAAAAAAGTTAATTATATATATATATATACACTTATATCGTATTATCCTAACTAGGAATTCTAGTTTGTTAAAATCTTTTAAACCAATCACTTCTCAAATCAAGCATTGATGCATATTCGTAAGCAACATAACAAGAATTTGCCTACTTGATTCTTATAAATTCACATATACTGAGTAAGAGTGAAGTTGCAACTGTGTTTCAATGCTTGAAGATTGAATATTCAAGCTAATAAAGCTTATGAAGATTTTTGTCGAAAAAATATCTTATTTCGCTTTCATTTATTTTCGTCATAAAACCTTTTTGTTTCTTAAACATTTTTTTTGTTGATTTACTTGAGTACTTTGTGAGACTTTTTGATTTTATATGAAAATTTTAGCTTTTTATTTATAACTTTTAGATTATATTTTGGGGAAAACGTTTTTAATTTTTTTGGAGTTCATTTGAATTTGGTTTTCTTGGTTTTAATCGAAACCAAACCGAATTCTAATTTGGTGTATGGTTTGGTTTTATCCGTTATATAATTGGTTTGGTTTGGTTTTGGTTTTGACTTTGAAAATTTTCAAACCGATTAACCCGAACCGTACAACCCACAAACCCGAAAACCGAACCGATGAACACCCCTAAACCTAATTCCCATCGTCACATCAATACAAATCCAACAAGACTATCCTAAATCCCATCGTCACTACATCCCATCTCTTCTCCAAACATCACCATGACTAAAAAACATCACAACAAAAAGATCTCAGATTGTTCAACTCTTATTTACAATCGTTACGATTTTTCCAGTTAAACTCAAATCCATCATTGATCAATGAAAGCCATAGCTTTTTTTTATTATACGAAAATTAAAGAGAGATTATTAACAAATATGTTATAATCAATCTTTGTGTTAGTACAAATATTACGATATTTAATCTATACGATCTCTTTATGTTTTGGTGATGACAAACATGTAACTTGTAATACATAACATAAAGTACGCAAGTTACTCGTAATCACCAATCATCAATGCATACATGCATCAACAACACTCGATGTCTCAAGTCTGCATCAACACCGACATTTGTTTGCACCCGACGTAAATCACATAAGGTATGTACAAACAAATTAAACTTATAGGATGATCAAAGAAAAATATTTTTTTCTTAACCATTACATTTCTACAAAAGTATTTTTCACAAAAATAAATAAACACAAAATACTTTTTAATAAAAGAAATGTTTTATTTAAATATAAATTTGAAATCTGGTTTCCCCCCCAAAATGGAAGCTTCTATACCAGATACAACCTTTCCCACAAAAAGACAAAAAGTGGAGCGTAGTCTAATGGTGGCCCCCTTATAGGGTCGGTGGCCCCCTAATATATCTGAGGCCGCCGGGACCGTCGTTTCTAGACTGTCAGCTTTCAGCTCCTATAAATAGTGGGCCATCTCCAACTGATTTCACAACCCTTTTGCACGATTTTCTTTCAGTTCTTTCTCTCTCTAGATCTCACTCAATCTCTCTAAACCTTTGATCATTTAACTTGTTTAATCTTGTTTAAATGTGATCCAATCTTCTATCCTTTCCTTCTTTCCTCAAGTGCAAGAGAAGAACTTCGGTCATCTTCAAGATCCAAAGTTATGTAGTCTAGTTAGTCCATTTGTAACATTTGTTACATATAGATCGAGTCCATGTCTTCTAATCTTTAGTAGTGTGTAGATCCAAATGATGTATATATTTGGATGGGTTGATTGTGGGTTGGTTAGTATTTTAGGCCTTAAAATACATTGGTGAAGTGGTAGATTGGTTCTAGCTAAGATTAGGACTCGACATTTAGCTTAGTGTCGGAAAATATTGTAAGCGACGCGGTTTATGTGTTTAGGCCATAAAACACAAGGTTTGTTATGTTGGCCACAAAACATAACGGGTTTGGTTGTACCCGAAGAAGAACTCGACATCTAGCTTAGTGTCGGAAAATAATGTAAGCAACGTTATAAGGTTTTCTCCGCCGAAAGGGAGCTTGTTGATTAGTGAAGTAACTCTCGAGTTGGATACTCGGGGAGTAGAGTAGGGCGAAGAGGAGCTTCGTGACCGAACCACTATAAATCACCGTGTCCGGTTTGCATTTCCTTTTACCTTTCTCTTTACTTATGTCTTTATATTTATCGCTTTACTTTTACACTTGCATTGTGTGAATCGTTGTGTATGTTGTGTTAGACATGGTTGTGTAGCTCTTTGTATTAAACATTGTGAGTGTGGATATATTGGTAGAATATGTGCTAGTTACGGTAAATCCATTAGCGACACTTCTCATATTACGTCAAACTTGATTGGTGATTTGATACAAAAGATCTAGTCCGAAAACCTCTTCTGGAGGCGGTCCCATAAATCAGGCGGCCCCCTGATATACTTGGCGGCCCCCATATATATATGGGACCGCCGGTAGAAGAGTGATGTAATCTTTAATCTTAAAGTTTTTAAACGGGAACGTATTCACCCCCTCTACGGTTTCCACACTTTGTTTCGAGTTAAGACAAACACAATCCAATTAACTGACCTACCTGAGACCTCTTTTAAGAGATCTTGAAGACTTCGTTCAAATTTGGAACTCGGTTAAGACAAAACGATTGACACGATTCAAGGGTTGCTTCATTCTTGAATCGGTTGTGTGTTCGTCATGGGTCTCAGTTTATACCATATGCACCCGTTAAGGGATTTCGTGTGTTCATATTGTATAAAGTATGGATGATATTTAGAAATGAAATGAGGATTCTTTATAAAGAACGAATGTTTTGGATGTTAGATCTGTTGAGATTGGAAGAGTAGAAAGAATGGAGGCGTGTTTAAGTGATTAGGGTTACCCTAACTATGAGGAAAATTAGGGGAATGGGGTGTTATACACCTGGGCCAATTTAGGGTTGGTTACTATAAAAGGTTTTGATGGACCGGGTCTCCACAAAAAGAACATTGGGCCGAGCTCATGTCTAATTAGTGTTGGGCTCGTGAGGTGCTGACAAACCGGGTATAAGTTTGGGATGGAGTTGGGTTATGTTACATTCTGGGCCGAATTTTAAGTTTTATGGCAGATTGGCAGACCGAGCATAATAAAACATGGGCCAAAACTGTTTTTTTATTGGGCCGAGAGTTACTATAGACGAAGTGTTGGGCTGAGTTCTATTGATTGGGTCAAGGTTGTTTTATTATTAGGCTTGGTGGTATTGAATTAATCTGGATTATGGGATTGAACTGGTATAAAAACGCCACCATGACAAGTTAGACTAGACGATGTTTATCTGTTAACGATAATTCAAAACAACATTTGTCCTAGTTTAACAACATTCTCGAACAACAACACAACAAACACAATACATAACACTAAAAATGATCCGAATAAGATTAACTAAAACTACAAACAACTATAGATTCGGATTACGATGACAAGTGATCACGAAGTTGATTTGGCATCCCTTATTTGAGATTGAAGTGGGTTTCACGAAGGCGTCTACTTATTTCATCATCGAGACTTCCTTCTATTTTCTACCCCTTTTCTTCAAACTCAATCTATCAACTGATGACTTGCTTGAACGTATACAGCTACGATTGAGACTTGGATTATCTAGTTTCCAGTAGTTTGGGTGGTTGGTTGAAGACCTGGATAACTATCACTTAAAGGAGTTACGTTGTAGTACTCAATGTCACACGCAGATGTCGACGTGGATAATTTCAATGGGTATTGTACTTCTTATACTTTTGATGGCGGGTATAGGGTACTTAGAGATTTAATCTTGCACCGTTATTTAATCAACAACAGTGCAAGCTTAAGTAACAAATTTGGGGGATTTTACTTCTTTTTCAAGTTTGGTATATCGGGTTTATTTCACCAAGTGATCATAATAATAGCCGACAGAATACAAGGTTGGTAAGTTAGCCAAAGAGTTTAAAGGTTAAGATGTAATCAGCAATTCTCACAGGATCTTATTGTGCTATTCCAAGACAATGGTACTACACAGTCTAAGCAAAATTTTCAAAGTTCTTCAACGACACTCGTGTACAAGAGCTTGATTATACCAAGTTTTCTTCATTCTTGCTTCATCTCCTACTACGGTCTCTGAAGACAATAGGGTAATGGTTCGTTTGGATTTCAAGATTTGAGCTTAAGACAAGAACTTCTGGAGTACATGTGCGTACACAACAATAATGCTTCTGAGAGTTCGAAACCATCATGGGGGAAAATGTGTACTTTGGTTACCATGTAAACTTCCAGGGGGAAGTAGTGTATACTACTTTACTTAGTATGGTTTGTGAAGTATTCTGCATACGTGAGAAGAATTATTGTTGATTTCTCGCATGTACCCCCGAACGAATATTCACCACGACCCAATGACAAGAAGCAGTAGTACTTGGTGTGGTTTTTCTTCTAGCAAAATTCTGTTGTGCACGTCAATGACATATAGAAGATGGTGGAAGCTACATCAAAGTTTCATAATCTGCTCAAGATAGGGATGTTGGTTTGGGGTAAGCTGATTCAAAAACTTCGCCAAAAAGGAGTCTATGAAGAAAGATTTTCAAGAGATGTTGCATGAATTAGGGGGAAGTTAATCCAACTCATGCATACTACAATGGTTCCAGAACAAGTAAAGACAATGAAGATCCAAGCTGGAGTACAAGTTTCAAGACCAGGAGAACTCAAAAGACATCTTCAGCTTTGGAAGTGCTTTGAAAGACTTTATTTAATTGTAATTGTACTTGTTAGGAACGTTGTAAGTAATTCCGTATGTCCACATATTAGGGAAAGATTGTTAGCCTTAAAATATGTCGACTTATACAAAATTACAATAGTTTAGTTAAAGCGTGACACGTAGGGACTAATAATGACTAGTTAAGATAGTTATGTGTCACTAGGACTATAAATACCCCCTCCATACTTCCATGAAGAGGTAAGGATTCATTTTGTAATAATCTCAAATGGGGGTGTGTGTTCTCTCTCTACCACGCATACACACATCTTCCTTTTTCTCTCTATCAATCTAATATGGCTTACTTCTTGTTTAATCCTCCCTGACCTCCGTATCGTGTCTCTAGTTAGTGATTTCTTATTGTTAACATGTTTAGACAGTGTGAGCTTAAACCTAGTGGATTAGTAAAAGGTTGGAAACCATGCCACCATGGTTACCTAGGGAAAAAATGTGAGCTTAAATTCGAGTTCCTTATGTAGCTGACAATATACAATAACCACACAGAGTGTATGTGTTTCTCACTTTCAAATGTAAGCTGTAGCTGATTCCAACGTCCACGTGTAGAAAAAACATGTTCTCTTTCTTCGGCTTCATAGAGTTGTGAAGGAATTGATACAAGTGAGTTGGGTGAAATGCTTAACATGTTTTATAATGAAGATATTCTTGAACTCCTTGCATCATGTGACAAAGATGACGCCCTGAAAGACACACACCCTATATTATCAATTGTACCCAAAATTAAAAATAAAATGGAAGTAGTATTGTTGACACCACAATAAACCATTCTTTCCTCTTGGAGGGCTAACTCCTTTAAAAGCAAATTCCTCAACTTGTCTAAGAACTGCTAGCTATTATGCTAAAGTAGCACTTCTGAACATCATACAAATAATATAAACTTGTTTTCCATAATCCATATTTATATCATAAAAGCAATAGTTGATACAAATTTACTTACATTTGGCCTTGTTTCTCGTATTCATATCGAACTTTATGAACGTTCACCGCCACTTCCACTTCATGATCAAGCCAGCGCTGCAATGACTTCTCATTGCTCTACAAAAAAGTCTTGACTTGATATAAGTATAAAGATGTCAAATGATACCAAAATTTTATTAGTCTTGATATTTACCTGTACATTGGCTCCGTTCCCATTGCTAGTCATTGTGTTGTCACGGTTTGACTTGCGGGCCTCAAGTAATTCTTTGAGCCTCTTGGTCGCTATTGCAGAATCTTCTGTCTTTCTTTGAAGAACCTAAAAGAAAATTTCAATATACATATCAGTCATTAAAAGTTACCGAGGTTACACAATAGTAAATACTAAACATATACAAGTTCTGGTAAAAGAATCTAACCATTTTCTGGCGTTGATTAAGAGCTTGCAATTTATGCCTTTCATATGCATTCCTCTGTCCTTCTTTCTTTAATTGAATAAACAAAAATAGAAGGAAAAAAAAACCATCATATATCTGTGGACTTCAAACAGTTTTAGCAACATAAGAATGAACGTGACAATAATAGATACATGCTCGTGACAATTCTTTTTCACAAGATGCTTTCCATTGTCAAAATTGTTCAGCTTCTTGTTTTATCTTGTGTTGCAGTTGAACCTACAGTCTTGTATACATTAGCACCAAATTTTATTCATATTAACAGATACAACATACAGAAAATTCCCTTAGATAAAATAAAAATAGAAAAAACCGTTCGTGCTTTGATAAATTGTATCTCATCTTTCAATTTCTTTGCTTCTTCGTCACTCTCTTGTTTTTGCTTTAGTATCGGAACTTAACTATCCTTTTTCTTTTTGAGATCCTGAATCTGTGACTCAAGGGATTTTAACTTGTGTGAGTACAGGTCTTGTAATTTTTGTGTTACTATATATGATGAAAAGGAGTGACTTACGAATGACAAAGACTTAAGATCAAGTCTTTTTGCCTTTGACTTTTCTTCAACTCCATCCTTATTCTGCAAAATTTTCTACATTAGATAGCAAATTTTGTATGAACCAAAAGAAATCAAAAGAAATTGCACCTCACAATTACTAAAATTATAATTGTACTTTAAAATTTGGCTTCTTCGACTTCTCATCATCAGCCTTCTTGCACCTCGTCTCCTCCTCCTGTAAATAATTTCACTAAGCAACACCAAACCAGTAGACAATCAATTCACATATTATATAAACATGTGTGTATATATGGGTAAAAGTGTAGGTTTGATGATAAGTGGATTCACGTACTCCTTACGCTTCTAAAACAATGAATGATATTAGGGTTTGAGGTGAATATGGTTCGGATGAATGATATTAGGGTATAGAGAAAGAGTCGTTTGTTTTGTCAAACCTATATTAAAGGAATAGATATGTTAGGGTTATAGTTTATGAAAGTGATCTCAAATCTCAAAAACTAAGTGTCAACTGTGTTGCTAGTAGATAAGGATTGTGTTTATTAAACCATAAATATGTTGTTTTTGAATTCTAAAATACAAATCTTGGCATGATACAGAGTGGTTGGAAGGTTGCTTGTTGTATCTAAAGACCAGGGTACGACTCTTACAATGGCCAAATTTTTAGAACATTTTCGTAAATTTCATGGTATGTGGGTGTCCATGTCATCATGTAGGTGACA
>BQNB010138738.1:0-17661 GCA_026074375.1 Tanacetum coccineum
ACCTGTGTTTAGACTGTAATAATATTTTTATAACTACTCACTTTGACAAAGTTTATCATTTCTACTATTGTTGCGATATAAATCTAGTTCTAGTCTATGCAGTTTCAAACTCTGTAGCACCCTTAGCTTTATGTCATGGTAGAAGACGCACATTTGAAGTCATCTGAGATATTTCAAATATTGATTAGGGGGTGTTTGGATCTGCATCTTGAAAGTGATTATGTAATTTTATTAAATTATCATTATGGGATTCTAAATTATAATAATCTGGTTGTATCAGATCTTGACAACTCACAGTATCATTATTTACAAATTTATAAAATGACCTTAAAGATATTTTTGTGTAAAAAAGTGAGAAATGAGATTAATAGTCTCAAATTATCTCAAAATAAAAGGGTAAACAGGTAATTTTTGTTTACTGTTATAATTTGAAACTGATTATCGAAAACGTATTGTTTGATATGGTCTACATGATTTTTGGTGGTGGCTATAACTTAAGATGCCATGTCTATGTAATAACAATATAACATGCTATCCTCCTCTCGTAATTTCAGTGTACGATCTTACAATAGCATACAAGAACCATTGCCCAACATTCATGGACAATGTTTTTGGAGTAGAACCTTCAGAAGTTCATATTCACGTTAGACGCATCTCTCTTGAAGACATTCCAGTTTCAGAAAGCGAGTGCAACACTTGGCTATTAAACACATTTCATCTAAAGGATCAATTGCTCTCAGATTTCATATCTCAAGGCCATTTCCCTAACCAAGGAACAGAAGGTGATCTTTCAACATTCAAATGCTTGGTAAATTGCGTGCTGGTATTAGCTATCACGTGTTTATTTGTATACCTGGCGTTTTTCTCATCCGTTTGGTTCAAAGTATACATTTTCCTGTCTGGTGTATACCTATCTTTTGCTACTGCGTTCAGTTTCCGTCCAACACCGATTCTTGAATATGTTAAGTCATTTTTATCCGGAAAAAAGTCCTCTTAGGGAAAAGAGAAGCAGGTGAATGTTCATATCTGCTAGAAAACTTTTGGAAGATAATTGGTTTGTTAAAGAATAAATTCTTGTAAAAGTGCAAATGTACATTCTTCTTGATATATATATTTTTTTCATATTTTATTTGTAATTGTAAATTCGGACGGTTCAAGTTACCTACAATTTAATGAATACCTTTTGCATTTTGATAATTTTTTGATTAAATTGTAGGTAACTTGAACCGTCCGAATTTAACAAAATAAACTTTTTGATAATTTTGTTAATTGAAATGAACATAAAAGTGACACACATGAGGGTCGGGTCAGTGCAAGTTATCACGACTTAATGAAAAATTCGATTGATCATGACACAATACCTTGTCAGGCCGTCTCGTTGATTACGGTGGCCCCGTACCACTACCACAAATTAAATGCCCTTACATAGTTACATACATACATAGAATACATGTGTATCTATAGTGCATGAACTAATTAAACTCAAACATCCTATTGTCTATATGGGCATGAAATTTGAGGCCCTCATCAAACGGTGGCCCTGTACAATCGCATCTACCGCACTCCCTTAAAGACGGCCTTGTACCTTGTCCTGATTATATCTGTCTCACGCATACGTTTACTTATAGATTGTTGCTTGTTAGACATTCAGTTAAACATCAAGATAAAACATGTACCACTTATGGAACTAGAAATAGATATAGGAAAGTTCCTCACTCAACCTGAATATGACCTTCCTTTTTTTATATATATACGTCTTGGTTATGATAATCGGCAAGTTAGCTTCATGAACACAAAAATAAGAGTTACAACCAATTAGACAGGATTCTAACCAAATATAAGCGAATTAAGTAGAATAATTCTTTTAATGATAACCAAGGGATTTGTTATAATGGTATCGTTTTGTGTGAGAAACTTTCTAACCAAATAATTGTATGACATGTGAGATAATTTATGATATAAAATATTATAAGATGGTTAATTACTGTTAATAAACTTAAAATGCTTAAATTCGAGTAATGTTGATTGCCTATAATATCCTTAAAATAATTGTTTAAAATAGCAAGTTTTAAATGTACTTTTAAAATACCCTTGATTAAAATGATATAAAAATTCATCAACTAAAAAATTATAGTTTTAATATTGTTAATTTCTCAAACATTAAAAATTTCGTTTATGAAACCATCGATTTTCTTACAATGACTACAAACTGAACTCGTAAGTGTTGCATTAAGGGTCACACTAAAACACAAATTCGCAAGTATAATTGTTTGTCGCTATACACCGTCGGTTTGCGCAGATATTCGTCTAGTATTTAATATATTGCATTGACTTTTATAAGCAACAACATTATTCATTTTTTTAAGTTTTTAAGTTTTACGCAAATGTAATATAGATATTAACAAGCAAGATTAACCGCGCGTTGTTGCGGGCGTTAATTTTTCGCGCGTTGTTGTGGGGCATTAATTTTTTTTTCGGGTTTATTTTTTCGGTCTCATGTTTAATAGTTTTTTTTTGTTCTTATATAAAATGACAATCGTGCGTTTTATTTTTGCCCAGGCCGATAGAAAGTCGTAAATAGTTAAAGATGAGAGTACTTCCTGTAAATTTTTTTTTTTTTGGCCAAAAAAGAGAAGGGGGATAATAAAGTTTTTTTTTTTGCCGATGAACAGTAACTGAGCCCATTGGGCGGGGGTACTGTAGCGCTGTTCATTTTAAGCACTGTAGCAGTGCCAAAACGACGTAGTTTTACTTGTGAAATGTGTTATTTATTTGTTTTTTCGCGCGTTTTTTTATGTTTAAAAAAAAAAAAAATTTTAAAAAAAAAAAAAAATAAAAAAAAATAAAAAAAAAAAAAAAAAAAAAAAAAAAAAAAAAAAAAAATTAGTGTAAGTGTAGTTTTTCCTGCACGTTACTGCGGGGCGTTAATTTTTCGAGCGTTGTAGTAGTGTCACTATTTCTTTTTTTTTTCCTTCGATTTTTGTGCGAGTTTATTTGTCGGTCTCATATTTTAAATAGTGCGGGTTTATTTTTCAGTTTAGTCAATTCGGAAATGTTACGCGAGGTATTTTTTTATCACTGATTTGCGCTCGTAATTTTGTAAATTTTTTCATACCTATTTTGGGCAGACAAATTAAAAAAAAAAAAAACTTAATTGGGACGGCCCAAATTTTTGGGCCTGTTAAGTCAATTCAGGAAATGTTACCGCGGATATTTTTGTATTGAATGCTGTCAGTACTTTTGTAAATTTTTTTCTCCTTATTTTGTGCCAACAATTGAAAAAAAAAAATACTAATTGGGCCGGCTTGGGCTAAATTGTTTAGGCTTTTTTTGGGCCCTTCATATTTAATAGTGCGGTTTATTTTTTTCTGTAAGTCCAATTCGGAAATGTTACCGCGGGTATTTTTTTATCTGAATGCGTCGGTACTTTTGTAACATTTTTTTCCTCCCTATTTTGTGCCGACAAATTAAAAAAAAAAACTAATTGGGTCGGCCCAAATTTTTGGGCCTGTTTAAGTCAATTCGGAAATGTTACCGCGGATATTTTTTATCTGAATGCGTCGGTACTTTTGTAACATTTTTTTCCTCCCTATTTTGTGCCAACAAATTAAAAAAAAAAAAAAAACTAATTGGGCCGGCCCAAATTGAGCTAAATTTTTTGGGTTTTTTTTTGCCCAGCACTGTAGCTACAGTGCTACAGTGCTTAGAATGAATAGTGAAAGTGGGTCCAAAACGCCGTCGTTTTACTTGTGAAATGTGTAAGATAGTAATTCGATAAAAATAATTAGGGAAAAAGAAATCAACACACATAAGACTACAAGAATGCGAATGTTAGATAACTTAATTAACAAGTAGCGATAATACATCAACTCATTACGAAAAACTTACTATAAACTTTTTGATAATTTTGTTAATTGAAATGAACATAAAAGTGACATACACGAGGGTCGGGTCAGTGCAAGTTATCACGACTTAATGAAAAATTCGATTGATCATGACACAATACCTTGTCAGGCCGTCTCGTTGATTACGGTGGCCCCGTACAACTACCACAAATTAAATGTCCTTACATACATACATAGAATACATGTGTATCTATAGTGCATGAACTAATTAAACTCAAATATTCTATTGTCTATATATATAATAGAAGGGCATGAAATTTTGAGGCCCTCATCAAACGGTGGCCATGTACAATCGCACCTACTGCACTCCCTTAAAGACGGACCTTGTCCTGATTATATCTGTCTCACGCATACGTATACTTATAGATTGTTGCTTGTTAGACATTCAGTTAAACATCAAGATAAAACATGTACCACTTATGGAACTAGAAATAGATATAGGAAAGTTCCTCACTCGACCTTCCTTTTATATATATATACGTCTTGGTTATGATAACCGGCCAAGTTAGCTTCATGAACACAAAAATAAGAGTTACAACCAATTAGACAGGATTCTAACCAAATATAAGTGAATTAAGTAGAATAATTCTTTTATTGGTAACCGAGGGATTGTTAGAAATTGGTAGTGTTTGTGATGATCTTGGATATCTTACTAGAATCGTGTTGAGTTCACTTTCCGTATAAAGTATTTCGACCCTATAGATGCTTGGGTTGTACGAAATCCTTATCGGGATAATTCTAGAAGAGAACACTTTATATTCTAGGCACTAGATTACAAAGCAAGAACAATAAAGGAATTGTATGTGTTTTTCGTATCTGTAAATGAGGCTAATGAATCTGTTTAAAAACAGATTCTAGATGACAGTTTTGATGCAGTTAAAGTTGGTTGAAACCAACTCTCACAACTGTTTTTCATCAGTCATAATGGTTGGGGAAAATAAAAGGAAAAAACGAATAACTTACTTGGAGCACCAAATATACCGTGCGGGACCCCAGCAAGGGGCTCTGCCCCTTGACCCCTGCATTTTTGTCATGGTCGAAAACATATTAGCTCAACGAGTGTGCACTCCACACTTCCCTAACTCGTATCCGAGCCGAATATGAAATCTCATTAGTCTCTAGTAAATCGTCATTACCTAAATGGCCGTCGATGACACTAAAATCACCAACAGGGATTTGTTATAATGGTATCGTTTTGTGTGAGAAACTTTCTAACCAAATAATTGTATGACATGTGAGATAATTTATGATATAAAATATTGTAAGATGGTTAATTTAAAAAAAAAATCTTTTAATGATAATTCTAAACTCTGAACAAAGTATTAAAGCTTAAAAACCCTTAAAAAGGATGTATCCAATGTATACATGTTACTTAGAGAATTACGTGTAGTTATGTTACGAGTGTTATAAATCACGTCAACTTTTACCATATAACAATTCTTATAACATAAAAAAATAAACAGAACTCCCGCATAACATCTTTGTAAGACATAAAAAAAAACACAAACACTACTTTTTATTCGATCTACATTCAAATAATAAAAAATCGGATTACACAAGTTTTAGCCATGGTGCCACGTATATGGTGCAGAGGACGGTTTAGTTAGCGCGGTTATAAAGATCAATTTCTGCTTATAAAAGGTCCTACGACCCAGTATACCAAGCTCTCTTACGAGTTACTTAACCACCACCAAAATACTTATTGGCCAAACAACCTAAACCGTTGGAACCTATAAGTAAAGACGCGATTAGAGATGGTTGGCTCGATAACACTCCAATCAATCAAGCTATATATTTTGTAGTGCATTGACAACCAAGGTCAATGACTAGTTTGACCGGAGGTACGTACCAACTTAACATCATAACATGTTACAGTGGTTTTTATATCTGTTGAGTAAGTTTAAAAAATAAATATTTATAAAAGAAAAGGAATATATGTATCTGCTGCCTAGTAGTAGTAGTATTTAAACTGTCATGAACCTAACTACAAACCCCCACTCTCCCACTCTCTTTCTACACACATTTTCACATACACAATATTTGCGTGTTAATCATCATCACCTTCATTATCGTCATCAATGGAGAAGACTATTATGCTTTTGTTGTTCCTTTTCTTCATTTCCGGTAACTTTTTCATCACTCTCTTTTTTTTTAACGGCAATTATTTTCACACCTGTACCACCTATCTCACGATAAATATCTCACAAATGCCTTCAGCGAGGCTTGAATCCACAACCACTAGGTTGATGGGAACACACGTACCACTAGACCAAACGCCTCACTCTCTTTCATTTTCTCTTCATGTTCATCATAACATAATACACCTCTTTATTTCATCATTACTATTCTCATTTGTTATAACTAGGCTATATATTCATAATTAACTACTGTAATCCGTTTTGTGCTGTGTAATTAGGAGGTAAGGTTTCAGCAGGCGTGTTTACTTTACAAAACAGTTGCAGCTATACAGTGTGGCCAGGAACGCTTTCCGGTAATGCAGGTATTGTTTTAGGTGATGGCGGATTCTCGTTAGCACCAGGTGCTTCTGTTCAGTTTCCAGCTATGCCAGGCTGGTCAGGCCGGTTTTGGGCCCGGACGGGTTGCACGTTTGACGAGTCTGGGAATGGAAGGTGTGTAACCGGTGATTGTGGTAATACTATTAAGTGTAACGGCGGTGGGGCACCTCCTGTTTCGTTAGCCGAGTTTACTATAGCTGGTGGGATTAGTAATAGCGATAAGGATTTTTATGATGTGAGTTTGGTTGATGGGTATAATGTAGGTATTGGTATTAGACCGACGGGTGGTTCTGGTGACTGCCAGTATGCGGGTTGTATTGCTGATTTGAATGTGAACTGTCCACCTGAGCTGAGGGTCGTGGATGGGAATGGTGCGGTTGTGGCGTGTAAAAGTGCGTGTGACGCGTTTAATGTGCCCGAGTTTTGTTGCACGGGTGAGCATGCTACGCCTGCAACGTGTGCTCCTACTCAGTTTTCAGTTATGTTCAAAGCAGCGTGTCCGAGTGCTTATAGCTATGCTTATGATGATGCTTCAAGTACTTTTACTTGTTCCGGGTCGGATTACTTGATTACATTCTGTCCTACAAATAGTATTTGAAACTTTAATTAGCAGATTCTATTGATTTTATAATCATTGAGATTGGTGTTTTAATTGTGTTTTGAGTTTAGATTGGAGATTGTGTTTTTTGTCAGATTAAGCTGGAGTAGATTTTGAAACAAGGATCAATGGATGCCTTTCTCATTAGTTTGTGTAGATTCCATAAATCCAATCTGCAATTGGTACTTGTTTTCATTTAATTATTAAGTATTGTCTGACATCATTATAAATGGCACAATTGCTCTTACAAATTATTTATTAATCATGTAAAAAATAGATTTTATCCACCGCCCAAAATAGTGATTTAATTCATTAATTTTCAGTTTAAGGCAAAAAAAACCATGTCCCAGCAACAAATTCTATAAAACTGAACAAACTCCACTGAATTTCGTGCTCTTTTCGGGTTATTTTCTTGAGGAATCATTGCATAATTTTTACATCGTTGAAAATTCTTGGGTCGAGGACACAAAACCCGACCCTAAAGCCGGTGCACTTTGTGCAGGCTTTTCCTTTACACTAAAATTACAGCCAGGAAAACTGAACTCAAGAGGGGTAAAAAGTAACAAAAAGTTGTCCTATCATTTACAGAGATTCTAACTGTTGATGATTCAAAACCATGACTCCATATCACCCAAGCCTGTGCATAGACCCTTGTCGCTGAAAAGTGTTTGGTCTGAACAATCTAGTGATGCACCACAGGCTAGATTGTAGGCTTGGCATGCTGAATAACATACTCTTAATCTGTTGTTACCGTATTCCTCGCACTTTTGTATTGATATCTGTTTCATTCCACAATATTAACATGAGTAATACATATTTACAATCATCATAGCAAAGAAAGATGGAAACTTGGCTATAAAGTACCAAAAACCGGGTTAAATGCATATGTGCAAGGGTAAACATAGTCCTTATAAGTGTGTAGACAGGGAAAATGTGTGTATTCTACTTCGGCCTGTTCAAAATCCTCTAAACTTGTTTATAGCTTAGAATGGTTTAGCCAATAGTTAGATCTTGGGGTAAAAAAGGGCCAGCTCCAGCCTGGTTGTTTCTTTTTGCCACAATACCAACAATGACCATCTTACCCTTTGCTTGTACATCCATATTATGTAGGCATTCTTACTCTTGATACGTTTAAGGGTAAGATGGCCCGTCCTGGAGCATCAACCGTAAAGATGCACATTTCTACCCATTACATATGTTTTTAAAATGTATATATCAACCTGTAAATTTTCTCGGTCAACATACCCAAAAAGGACCATTACCCTTTGTTCGCATATCCATATCATGCTATCGAGTAATTTTTACCGCTAATATTTGTAAGGGTAAGGCGGTCATTCTCTTTGTGTATTAACTTAGAGCTGGAAGAGACTAAAGAAACAGAATGAAAATAAATATCTTACCCAACATGCAAGTCGTTTCGCTGCTTTATCACAGTTTCTGCCTATGAACATATTAAGAATCTTTCTAGCACCACTTGGGTACAAGCGGTGATAATTGGGGATCACCACAACATCCTCCAACTGCCTCAAGATGCTTGATTCACTTGGTGCACAGTGTTGCCCACCAACATCATTAATTAAAACATCCTTGCAAATCGAAAGATTATCAAGAACCAATGAACTGTTTTGGCAGGTGTAGCCCGCATAGTCAGAGCAACGAAATTCACACACCCCATTATCACAAACCCCGCCATGAAGGCTGCATTGTTCATCACAAACCGCTGCAACACCATCCAGAATAACATCATCTTTTAGAAAAAATTTAAGTAGGTTTCATATGTCAACAAGATCACTAGATAATTAATACTCTCTCCTCAGAACATATGTAACATTTGGCTTGACCCGTATTAAAGATTAAAAATGAGATTGTGAGCTTTATCTCACCAGTTGAGCAATCAATCCCAGTGAATCCATTTGCGCATTCACAAATACCGTTCTTAAGGCACTTCCCATTTCCACTACAGCTGCTGGGGCAAGACCCTGAAAACAATATATCCATGAAGAATCTTAAGAATAGTACATCAATATTATTAGTGTAAAGTAAGGCAAAAAGATCTTACGTTTGCTACAATCATGGCCGACAAACCCAAGAAAGCAAAGACAATTTCCATCAATACAATCTCCGTTTGAACTGCAGGAGTTGGGGCATTGCCGGGACATGAATGGAGGGTACACGCTACAGAGTTCATGATATGCAGGGCAGATCAACTCGCCTATAGTTTCATACATCATACCAAAAATCAAAATCTTGGGATTGGACTAAAGAAAATAAGTTTTTTTTTTTTTTTGACAAATTTATCTAATTTTGCCAAGAAAATTACCATTAAATCCAGGAAACTGAACAGGTCCACCAGCCTCCGGGCATGCTTTCCAAATATTATCAACGGCAACCTGTAGAAACAAGATTGAAGATTATTTGAATATGCAAAAATTTATATAAAAGGGTTTGCATTAACTTTAAAAACACACCTCCAAAGTCATGTTGATGCACCTATGCCGGTAACAACCATTTCCTTGGGTCATAGAACCCCTAACAAACCCATTACGTACTAATGAAGATGCCATACACCTATATAAGAAAATTAAAAATAATGGTCATTTGAAAATTTTAATAACTTTACAGCACCCATAATGAAATTGTATAAATATATTTTAATTTTCACCTCGAGCTACTTCCGCGAACTTCCCCCAACATTCTATCGGGCATCCGTGCACTATTAGCATCTATACATGAACCATCAGAATAAGCTACATAATATGTGCAATAATCAGCCAACAACGACTGTCCACCTGCATTGACCAAGAACCAGAAAGTAAAAAAGTTAAACTTTTAGGATTAAATTATCAGCATCCATATAATGACGTTTAGGACACTAAAGATCTGACCTTTATTAGCCTGTGGAAAATAACGGGCCCAATTAGGAAGGTCCCCACTATAATTTACAATTGGACAATAACCCTCAGCCTCCCTGTTATAAGTACACCCTGAAAGTTGTGTTGTGTTGCAATGATATGCCCCTTTCCAGAGGTTGCAAGGGGTGGTAACAAATTCGGTCCCTTGGTTGTGGCCCCAATCTAGACGTTCCGCCATGCTATAGTTAGCCTCATACCAACCACTATCTTCTAGCAAAGCTAATGTCATTTTTGAAACTACAGATCTTGTATCAACTGAACCCGTCATTATCTCATTCATCAAAAGTCTCTTCTCCCAATGAGACCCTGAAGCATATTTTTACACATTTAAATCATCAGAGGCTGTCTTTTACTGAATTATCTGCTGAGTTAAGAAAGTTTCAACACTGAATAAGATATTCACAAACCTGACGTTCCACGCCCTCCACCATCTTCCAATTCTAGACCCGTGAAATTATTCGAAAATGCCTAACAAAAAACAGTTTATAAATGTTATATTTTCTGTACTCGTGTGTATTTAGAAAATTTTGTAAAAAGAAAGTGAAGGTAAGATGTACCCCGTAGTGATAGCGTGAATGCGTGACAACGCGTGGAAGAACCACACGAGTTACCATCCTTCCAAGCTTTTCATCCATGATTTGTTTAGTGACCTGAATAAAAATTAATCATGGTTAAAGCATCAACATCAAGATAATGCTCTTTTTTCACTAATGATGAAATTATTTGTCCAGATACCTACCTGACTACGTCGCCTTTTTCTCTCATCTCTAAAATGTGTGAAGGCGTGAGGGTCAAATCCAAGAACGTGAATAACCTGGGAACTCCAAACTTGTCAGAAACATTTTTCAAAACCTCTAAAACACTCGACTTAAAACACAACTGATATCACACTCACTTCATGTACGAGGGTAGCCGAAAGTAATGTTTCTGCTTCTGCTGTCAAGTGACGAGGAGCAACGTTCACGTGTCCTACAATCAGACAAACAGATTCAGGCAACAAGAATATATTGTTCATACACCTAACAAGTATTATGGGCCAGAAACCTAGAATAATTACCAGCAATTGCACGACCCCATTGATCACGTTCACATGCTACTGCCCATGCCAGGGTGTTGCCTGTTGTGGGTCTTGTAGTCACCAAAAGAACCAAATCCGCATCAGCAACTCCCTCTAGGATGTTACAAATAAATAAAGATTTATCACAGATTGTAGAAGTCAGGCGTGTTAGGCTAAGCTCCTATTGCTTAACTTGTTTACTAATTAGCTTATTAGCATATGGTTTCAAAGTGTCATAATGGTAAAATGACTAATCAAAACACAATGTGGGAGATAGTTTTTGGGTAAGTTTATACGCTATCAAAATGTAGTAATCCTAAAATGACCAAAAAGGACTAACACTTCTAGTGAAAGAGAGGAAAAAAGAGAAAATATGTGAGGATAAAAGTGTAAAAATTCATATAAGCACTTGCAAAATCAGCAAAAAAGCTAGTGCGGAGGAGCCTATCAAAAAAAGCTTAAACAAGTTGACAAGCTTTAGTTGTTTGGCTGCATGCAAACACTCAAAACAGCTTACTGCGATTTGGATACACAACGAGCTGATGAGCTGTTTGAATAAGATTAGCCAACATCCCCAACCTCTGATATAATAGTATATTGTGTTACCTTCTACGTATGCATGTGGAAGCTGAACACCGCCATCTTGTCCACAAGCAGAGTAACCACTTAGCCTCAGGTTTCCTCTCACGCGTTCAACCGCCAAAGCACTTTTAAACCATTCTGCTGTCTGCCCTAAAGCCTGTACTCTCAAATATAAGAAGAAAATATTATCTTTCCAAGATTAACCCGCAAAATAATACACAAACCTGATAAGTAATAACCTTTTGATCTTTACTCACCCAAAAAAACTATGGTATAAGGAGGTTTGTATGTGCGCCTTAAAATTGATTATGTGATATTGAGAGTGTTTAAATGTGTGTTAAAAGTGATTGCATGATCAGTTTTGTTCCAGGTAGTATGACAGTGATTATTTGACAATAATAATGATTAAAAGCAAACCATAACTTCTTAAGCTAATCATTAAATACAGATTTTGCTACTTGAAATCGCAATAATCAGATAATTGGTTCTAAGCACAAATCCAGATTATTACTCTACCCTTTAATAATCAGTATTGTTAAAGCTAGTATCAAACTGATCATTTGAGTTCTGTATAATTTTATAACAAACATTACAAATTCATTATTTATTATTTTCAAAACGCACGTCCAAACATCCTAGTATCAAAACAATAAAACTTAAACAAGAAACTAGGTCAAACCTTTTGCAGACGGCGCCTTTTGTCATCCCTGGTTAAATCATCCGAAGTGCAATTATACCAGCAATCACCATATATTGGCGGATCATTGAGAGGATTACACAAAAACCTACCCAAATCAGAACCCGCAGGAGGCTCACCTAACTGAAAATAAATAAATCATAAACCGCGATAACTTCAAGCAAACAAAAACCAGATTACTAATGTAAACTCACCTTAACAATGTCTCCAACGTTCCTACAATCTCTATCGTATGAGTGACCCACAGCATCATAATTCAAATAAATTCTTATGGGTAATTTTACACCCTTCATAAAACTCGAATATGTATAAGCTTCCAACAATTCTCTTCCTTTTCGGTGAAGATGACTTGATGTACTCGACCCATGATAAACCTGCGGTGTAACCGAAAACACCTTGTTTCCAGGTCTCTTCCTCCTCTGCTCAATTATTTGATCATGAATGCACGAATGTGTTCTAATATTTTCACCATTTTCCACTCTCCGTGACCTTAAATCTTTGCCCTCAAACTTTGCTTGACTCGTATAAAAAAACACTAACACTAAAAGAATCTGTAAAACACACACAAACACGTTACACCTAAGCACTTATATTCATACATATGTGATGTGACATTACTTGGATAAATCTAAAATCTTTTCTAAATTTAACCAAACGTGTTATATTCTTACATATGCTTTTCCAAACAGCTTATTTCACTTCAAATAAATCCCAAAACACAATAAGCATAAAAACAGTTTCAATAAGCAATCTCAAACACCTGAATACCCAAAAAGATGCTAACTTTAGCATTTTTTTTATAACATTCAAACCACACTTTCATCTCAAATTAATTCAAGATTTTTAATAAAGCTTCAATTTTTTTAACTAATATGCAACTAAACTTAAAACCCATATATAATATCTCACTAACAACAATACCCACAAAACAGAAACTTACAAAACCAAAGAAATATATTAAAAAATGCTATTTTTTAAATACCTGAAAAAGTAATAACTCAGTCCACAGTTTTCTTGCAGGAAAAAGATAATAAGAAATCTTGAACTCCATGAAATGGGTTTAACAATTTAATAAAATAAATAATAGTCGCCGGAAAACTCATCGGAAAATTCAAACTTCCGGCAATGACCAGATCGGAAATAAAAACCTTAATGACATTATTATTATTACTAATGGGTATGAGCTGTTTTGTTATGAATTTATGAGCAAATAATTAATAAATTTATAATGCTGGCTTTTGTGAGACTGAATTGTGAAGAGGGGTTACAAAGACAAGAAGAAAACCATCTTGATTATCATCAATTCATCATATGCTTTACTCACACCACCTCTCTTTCCCTTTTTTTAGTTTTTATTAGAGATCGTGATAAGTAAATTAAAATAAGAAGTGTCGAGAAATGACTAAAATCACACATTTGAGATGCAACGACTTTCATTATATGCATTTCTATTCATCTAGATGCACCATATAAAGTTTCGAAAGTTAATTTGATGTGTAAATGGTGCAACTTGATTTTTATGATTTCGGCACATGTAGAGAAACAAAAAACAAGAGAAATCATGAAATGCATCTAATATACGTATATGCATCTAATTAAAAGCTAGAAAACACATTATGATGCATTATAATGCATCTAAGATTATAGAGACGCATCTAATTTAAGTCGGTGCATCTCGAATATGCGATTATAGTTACTTCTTATCCTTCTTATTTTAAGAAAACTTCTCATTTGATCCTAACTCTGACGCATCTAATTTAAGTCGGTGCATCTCGAATATGCGATTATAGTTACTTGCTTATCCTTCTTATTTTAAGACAACTTCTCATTTGATCCTAACTCTCTCTCTCTCTCTCTCTCTCTCTCTAATTATATTTATTTTATTAAGTTAGGATCAAATGAGAAGTTTTCTTAAAATAAGAAGGATAAGAAGTAACTATAATCGCATATTCGAGATGCACCGACTTAAATTAGATGCGTCTCTATAATCTTAGATGCATTATAATGCATCATAATGTGTTTTCTAGCTTTTAATTAGATGCATATACGTATATTAGATGCATTTTATGATTTCTCTTATTTTTTGTTCCTCTACATGTGCCGAAATCATGAAAATCAAGTTGCACCATCTACACATCAAATTAACTTTTGAAACTCAATATGTTGCATCTAAATGAATAGAAATGCATCTAATGCAAGTCGTTGCATCTTAAATGTGTGGTTTTAGTCACTTCTCATCACTTCTTATTTTAATTTACTTCTCACTGGATCCCTACTATATATATATATACTATTATATAAAGCATTTATAATGTGGGTCCCATCAAAAATTAAGATAAGAAGATGCAATCTTGACCATCCATCTTATTTTAGAAAACCACATCATAAAATCACATCATAGAGTGACATGTGTCATTTCTTAATTAAAAAATCATTTTTATTTTCAATTTGACATATCTTTTTATCTATTTATTTTTTTTATAATTTAATTTCACTGTATTTTCTAAAATTTCGTGATCTTTAATTCAACATCAATTTTGATATATTTTTATAAATTTTTAGCTTTTCACATTTTTAGTGGGTTTATTTTGAATTTTTTTATCAAATTTAACTTTAATTGAATACAAACTTGATTCGTAAAAGATATATACTTTTGGAAACAATATTTGATGGGTAAGAGAGTGTGTGAGTCTTTATACAAGCGAGAATTATGTTAATATGATGTTGCGGGAAAGCTACGGAAACCCAAACAAATGAATTCTCTAAGCGGGTAGGGAATTGTGAAGCGAGTTGGGTTAGCAATTTTTTTCGCCGCCGCTTTTAATTATATGCATAAACGATAGTAGATGCTTTTCATTTTCTCTTGTTTTTTTGTTCCTCTGCATGTCCAGAAATCATGAAAATCATTTGCACCATCAACGCATCAAATTAACATTACGAAAACGAACTCAAAATGGGCATCTAAAATGAAATCAAAATGCATCTAATGCAAGTCGTATGCATCTCAAATGTGGGTTTCGTCACTCTCACCATTTTTTACTTTAATTTTTACTTCTCACCTGGATTCCCTACTATTATTATATATATATCATGTATATATATAGGCTAGATATAAATGTATATCTATATATATAAATTAGAAATATATATATATATATATATATATATATATATATATATATAAAAAAATATGTATGTTATATATATATAATTGTGTATATATATATGATGTATATATATAATGTGTATATATAAATTATTTTATATATATTTGTGTAATAAATATGTGTATATATATTTAATATGTATATATAATTGATAAATATAAATATATATATATTTAAATATATAGTATATATATATAAATATATAAATATAGTATACGTGTTTGTGTGTGTGTGAGTGTGTGTATATATAAATGTATAGGTATATGAGTATATATTAAGTATAGAATAGTCGTAACCGATTACGAAAATGTGGATTATTTATCTTCGGCTTTCGAGCTCTTGCTCATTTCTTTTCGTCAGATTTCCATGGAGTATTTTGGTTGATTGTATCGTTCAACGATTTGAGGTGTTCGAGCTATATTGTATTGATGTCGCACTTTGCCTAAGTATTTTTGAGTCGTTTTCGCGTAATTACCACACAACCATAATATGAGATAAAGTTTTGATAACGAGATAAAGTCTTGGTAATGAGACTATGATTTTTGTAATAAGTTATCGGTGTGAGATAACGAGTTTGGAATGATATGAATTTGAAATGGGATTTTGGGATTTTGCGTGATTAAAGACGAACACTTGTACAATAAGATAATTTTGTACGAGTATTAATAAAGTGAGTATATATTAGGTCGTTGTCGGGTACCATTGTGCGCTTGCGTAGAGAGTGTTGTGCTTTGCTTTATTTGAGATTGTGTGGTTGCTTTTGATTGCTGATTGACGTGAGTTCTCGTAGCTCCACTTTTTACTGTTTTCCGTTGGGGGAAAATGATACTCAAATGTGTTTTGAAATGTTTTGAATTGAACTGTGCGAAATGTGGTTTTGTTTTTGGGACAAGATACGTGCTTATGACTGCTATGTGAATATTATGTGTTGCATGATTGTTTGGATCAGAGGGGTACGCCTATCCTAATATTTGTATGATTGTTTGGATCGGATGGGTACGCCTACCCAGTATTTGTGTGATTATTGGAGCGGATGGGTACGCCTACCCTGGTTTGTGTGTGGTCCTGTCCTAATTTTAGTGCTCTAGCTGGTAGGCCCTTTAGGTGCGTAAGTGACATATGATTATTGATTAGCGGTGATGCTAAGGTTATTTGCATATATTCACTGTCATATAGCACTATTGTCCACTATTGTCCACTGTCAAGTCTTAACGTGTAAAGATTTGTGTAAACCAAAGTTTCAGTATTGTAAATTGTAAAGTGTATGATCTTGTATCTTGTGTGATGAACGGCATCGTCGCATTCCCGTGTTTTCGCCACTGACGGGGTGTGACAGCTGAATACTCTCAAAAATGGCACAATGGAACATCAAGGACCAGAAGTGCTGAAACTTCTAACGGATTAGCAGCTATACAAGCACAACTCAACAATCTTGGAAGAGAAATCAAGAAAGTGAATGAAAAAGTTTATGCTGCTCAAGTAGGATGTGAACAATGTAAAGGTCCCCACTACACCAAAAATTGTCCACTCAAGGTTAAAGGGAAAACCCTAGAAGACTACACACAATTTAGTGCACATTTTCAATGAGGGGGATATAGAGCAACCGCTCTAGGATTCTATCAAAGGAACAATGCGAATCCTTCATACCAAGAACGAAGGCAATCTATGGAAGATACCTTGGGCAAGTTTATGAGTGATTCGGCAAAACGACATGAGGAGAACTCCAATTTGATCAAAGAGATTCGAGCTTCAACGGATGCTGCCATAAGGAACCAAGGAGCATCAATTAAAACTTTGGAGATCCAAATCGGGGAAATGAGCAAGGTCCTATAGGAAAGAGGATTTAGAGGTTTACCGAGCTCAACTAAAACTAACCCGAGAGATCATGTCAAGTCGATCTCAACTATTGTTGAAGCTGATTCACACCCGATACGCCATATGGGATCCTCTCAATACGCCATATCTACTAGACAGAACCGTACACTAATGTACGAGACAAAACAAATGAAAAATCCATTTCCAAGTCGTTTGAATGGTTACTAATGTGAAGAAAAGAAGGGATCATATGGACCATAATTCTCGAAAGCTTACTCTGAAGCTTCATATATCAATAATTCCATACCCAAAAAGGAGAAGGACCTAGGGAGTTTCACTTTACCTTGCTTTATTAATAATGTTTGCTTTGATAATTCCCTTGCTGACTTAGGAGCTAGCATAAGTGTTATGC